>VZRW01005926.1:0-47031 GCA_013398125.1 Aegotheles bennettii
AAACAAACGTTACGGTTCTGTGTTCTTGCCTTTCACTGTGATTTGAGCCTTTAAGATGGATTTGAATAGTTGATTTTTTCAAGCTCTTTCATAGGCAAGCGAATAGCACATTCTTTTGTGAAAACTGAAATTCTGATCCTGTAGACAAACAATTACAAGAAGATGTGAAAAAACAGCACAAGAACTTGGAGCATGTGGATGTCTCTGAGTAGCTGATGGATATGGTTTGCTGTCTGGGATTGGACTTGTTTAATTTGTTTTTTAACTGGATCAGCAGTATTGACCTAAGCAGCAGCGTTTACCTAAGTTAAAGAATGACTTGACTGGATGTGAAGGGTGTTATTTCAGAAGGGAAGGAGTTTCAGCATCAAACTGAATTTCCAAATGAAGGAAGTCTGATTATTGCCTTGATAATGTTTCAGGTATTTTCTAGCAAAGTATTTTTTTATATTATTAAAAAACTAAAAGTACTTTCAGCTTTAGTGTTCAGCTTCTCCTGCCTAAGGAGTCAATCTGTGCTAGCATGATTTAACATAAAGTCTGCTCGGGCAGACACTGTTTTGCTAGTGGAATTTACAAACTCTGCTCAAATTAAGAAAGACATACCAGTCAAAGGACTACTGTTGCTGGTATAGATCCATCTGCAGTAGGAATCCTGCTTTTTGAAATCTGAAACTAGCAGGGATTTTCTAGCTAAAGTCCTAGAGTTGTTGAAATCCAAGGAGCAGGTGTTGATCCTAGTACAAGATTGTTGAAGAAAAATGAATCGGTGTAATTATTGACCTGTTTTGCATACATGAGATGCTTCTATACCGAGAGGTTTGTTGGTATAACTATACTGTCAATGTCTTTCTCTGTACAAGTGGCATAGTCTTTTCTGTGGACACTTTAAAGTTCCCATGAACAGGAGACACAGTACTATAACCACAGTTTTTTAGTTTAATTTACACCATTTACTAGTCAGCTGTTTTCTGTTCAATTTGAAAGTTCAAATACAGTTTAGACTCAAAATACTTTGAATAGCATGCTATCATAGTACTAATATACTTGAACATTTAATTTGGGGTAGGATATTTATAATTATAATGAATATGATGAGGAGTGATGCTCTGATAAACGTACAGGCAAGTCTTAACCTAATATCTAGCTGTGTAATCACCACTAGATTTTGCTGTTGATTGATCATTTTCTGTATTGCTGCTGATTAGCTTCAGTAATTAATGGAGAAGAAAAATTGAATGGATTTTTTTTTTAATTAGACATTTCAGAGCTAGTAGTAGCAGCTAAAGGACTCCCATGTATTTATATTTCCTGTGTTTTTCTTGAGATATTTCCTGATGATAGCTGTATCAATAAGCTCCTTTTAGTGTTGGTAATGCCTTAGCAGAGCCAATGTGAAAACATGGTAAAAATATGTAACTCCATCTTTAAGGTCTTAAAGTGTTGAGCTGTCTGGACCCTAATCACTTCTATCTAGTGATGCTGTGAATCAAGGTGATCAGCTTGTCTAGAATAACAAGTGAAATTGTCTTAATTGTCTTTCTTTTTTTTTTTTTTTTGGCTAAAGCAGAGGTTAGGCGTGCTGATAGTGATAGGCGCTCAGTGGAAGCCAGAGTGCAGTCTGTGAAAGAAGCAAGGTGCTGCCAGCCAGTCAGTTGGTCATCTCTCACCTCTAAGTGAGGCAGCGACTCTCCGTTGCTGTTCAGTGCACAGCTCTGTGGGAGTCAGGAGCTGGGAGCTGATGACTCAACTCATGGGGGTGCCGTCCCTGTGCCAGCCTTCCAGCATGGTCTTCAGCATCAGTCATAGTGCATCTTTTTGCACCAGCTCCGTGGGATGCTGAGCTCTCCTTTGTAGAAATGATAGAGGCCAAAATAGAAGCTGTTTTTAATTGCCCACTGGTGAATGCAACATAATTGTCTGTTCTGTTGCTACTAATGCTGAAGTAAATTTAACTCCTGCTACCCAGACACCTGCAGCATGAGTCCTGCATTCTTAGTGGAATACAGAAGTGTAGCAGCTGGTGTAATGAGATCTGCTGCTTGCTATGGACCTGAAGGTAAATTTGGGAGCGCAGTCCATTTTAATCAATATGAATGTACATGATTTGCTTAGCAAATAGATTTACAGATTAAGACCCTGTAACTCCAGGTCTCAGGCTTTTTAGGTAGAACCTGTTATTTTCAGCGAGCTGCTCAGGTGATCCCCTTTCAGTTTTGAATGCTGACAGGAGGGGCAGAGCTTTAGAGGATTCAGTTGACTTTTTTCCCTAGGAAGATCTGAACATGCTGCCTCCTGTAAGTATCATTTTAACAGTCTCAAGACAGAAGAAAAGAGGCAAAGAAGGGGGAGAAGTAAGAGCTGTGACTCCAACCTCTTCCTGCTTCAAACTCTCAAGGGAAAGAGACATCCAGGTGCTGTAACGTTTGCCGTGTGGGGCTGTGGACACTCACTCTCTGGAACAAACAGTGGCCAGGACTTGTCTGGCATCCTCAGGAGGGTACAGTAAACTGGGGCTTCTCTATGCTTGCTACTGACCTCTCCCTGTAGCTGCTGAGGCCTGGAATTGGCTGACGACTTTTTCCATGGCTGCTCTTCCCCACCCTGGTCTACACCCAGCTGGAGAACAGTTAGTCCATAGCTGTGAAATGCCACCCCTCTGTCTCCTTCAGATAATTTCAGAGACTAAGAATCTTTCTCCCACTCTGCTAATAGTTGAGAAAAGAGCAAGTTTTTCTAATTTGTGAAGCTAAAGAGCTAAAGCTCATAAAGTAACAAGCGTGGAACAAACATTCAGGTGATTCCTTATCTGAACAGGTAAGAGGAGGGACTGAAGTTCATCTCAGATTAAACTGTCATAATCTATTGGTGGGACATCCCAAAGGAGGAGTATGCTTACGTTGCTAAATGGGATACACTATCAGTTTCAGACCATAAGTGAAGTTGAAAGCATGATGCTGAAGTTAGGAAGAATCAAGTGGAGAAATATGTTGGCATGATTCTAATAGTTAAATATTTACCAGAAGCAGACTGCTCTTAGTGTCTCGTTTTTCTTCACCAATAGGTATAAAAGGTAATAAACCATACATAGATCATAGTTCTCCGGGGAAATGGCTGTTTCTTGGGCAAGGACAGTTAATGTCTGGCTTCTTTAAAAAAAGAAACTAGAATATATTGAGTATTTGTACTGGGAAGCAGTATAAATGGGTAGAAGCTGTAGAGATTCATTTATGAGGAAAATAATTAAGAATTAAAAATGTATAACTTGCCTAAGCAGTTAAAAAAAAAATCCTGTCCTTTTAGGGTGATTAGATATATGTATTGAGTCTGGCTTCATCCTGTGACATTTGCCACATTAGCTGTCAGCATTGTTTGAATCTGTGTGAAAGACATGCAATGCAACAAGAGTTAAGCATGCCATCTTGGATCCTGCAGACAAATGTGCAAATAAACCTGACAATCTCCTCAAACTCTACTGGTCCTTGAACACCAGGATGAAGGGAGTAGACAGCTGCAGCCCTTTTGGGTCTCTCAAGTTTACAGAACAGCATGCTCTGTAAATAAAACTTCATTTAATGAGCTCATTAGAAAAGAAAACAACATCTCAACCAAGGTCTCAGTCCCCTTTGTACAAACCAGTTTAACCTGAACTCACTAATTCATCACTTAGTTCCTGAGGGTTATAACTGTGGAGTTCTCTGATTTGTAACTTTGCACCTGTGAGCAAAGCAGTTCCCTTGCTGAAGGTGAGAGGCCTTGTCCCTCCTGCATGGTGCGAGCATCCTGTGTGTCACTCTGAGAAGCATGAAAGCCTCACCAGTCTGACTGCTGCATTGTAGAGGTTGAACAGGGTGCTGACTGATTTGTTGGTTGATAGGGCAGCCCCACTGATCAGTGCACTCCCAGGTGATAATGGCTTTGTACTAATAAGGTTGATTACTTAACAAGGCTGAGGACTTTAAAAGGCAGGGCTGGGGGTACTAGGGGAGCTCAGTGCCTGAGCACAGGAGGAGAGAGCAGTACGTGTTCTGTGTAGTGGACATTGAAGACTGTTAGACCTACAATACCAGCCAGGACATCAAGTGCTGAAGTGTGGCCGGCTCTGTGTGCCCGGCTCCGCGTGCCCCCTGTGCTCTGGGGTGTCTTGCTGCTGGATTGGTGTTCCATCGCCTGTCCTCGCCTGGATCCCCAACACTGCATGATCTGCTTCAAAAACTTTTGGTAAGCTGAGGAAGTTGGGTCTATACCATTTCCACAGGTTAGTAGATTCTAAAAAATACAGGAGACAATTGAAATGCAAGGATGATGGCTGCAGGAGACAGCAAGCTGCAGGTGATAATAGCTAACTAATGATCTTTAGCCCTTCCTGCCCATTGTGTCCTGCCAACACCTTGCTCTTGCTTTGACCTAATGGTGCTGCTCCCACCATAGTCAGGACTTGAGATGGGCTGGGTGTTAGTCAAAACCTGAGCGGGAGCTGAGTGAACCGGCACTGGGACACTTTCTTGGACCTGCCTCTCCATCTGACAGTCAGGCTGAAGCCAAGCAGTGACAACTCCTCTTCCTTTGCACAAACTTGTTCTTAGACCTTTGCTGCTCTTCCTTGGGATTCTTCTTTGAGAACGTACCAGTTGCATTTTCTTCTGTTTACCGTTACTGAGGTATGCAGCCATGGCAGAAGTCTCCCTGAAATGGGCCAGAGTCTGAAGTGGAGTTGGCTGCTATACAGCTTCTGTGTGCTGCAGCTGTTGCTTTCACTTGTTGCAGCTGTTTTCTGCGTTTAGCAAAATAGCTGAAGGCTGTGAATCTCCTAAAACCAAGTTGATGAGTGTCTTTAACACGTCATATTTGCAGTGATCGTTGTAAGACAAAGCAGAATCATAGTGTGACAAGGATGCCAAGCTGCTGTACTTCATGAAACCTGTGTTAAATGCATTTGCATTTTGCTGTCCTTGAGAGGAGACATGTAAAATGTGCTGTGGAAGGGAATGAGACATTCTTGCCCTGTTCTTACTCCTCTCTGGACATCCCGAAGGGATTTGCCCACCCACAGTTGGGGGTGGTGGTGTTGAGCTGCCTGAACTCTTGGCTGGAGTCATACCCGTTCATAGGGTCTGAGACCGGTTCTTGGTTTCACTGTGGTTGTTCTTTTTGACACCTGATCTGCTGTGCCTGCAAAATACAGGCAGCAGATGGGACAGCACCACAGAAAAAACAAGGTCCTTTGATCAAAAAATAGTTAAAGCAACAAAAATACGTACTTACATAAAAAAGTAGGATTTGGGAATTATAGATTTTAAAATTTAAGTCGTAGGTGGATAGTTTAAAATATGATGTTTATCCTGGTAGTGTGTTTTTTCTGCTGAGTCCTAGAACAGGGAAGCACATGGTACTCTTTCATATGTGATGCAGAGATGATACTTTGATGCACAGGTTTTGTTCTTTACTCCACCATAAGCTTTGTGTGTTACCTTTGGCGAGTCATTTAAACGGTGTTGGGGTTTTTTATGTGGATGAAGTAGTTATTGTATTTCCCTGCCTGCAGCAGCTGTCTGAGGATCAGACAGAGATGTTCAGTTACAGTGGGAAGAAGAGACTTTTAATCAAATTAGCTGCAAGCTCTCTAAAAGAGAAGAACATGTTTCCTGCCTCTAACCTTTCCCTCTTTTCCAAAGCAATTTTTTCCAAAAAATCTTTTGTGGGCTTACTGCTTTGTTGTCAAGCACCAAATACTGACAGCTGTTACGTACTGGGATGAAGTGCTCTTTGCTACCCGTAAAAAAACCCCAACAACCCAGCAGTTGAAAATAAGCCACTGGAAAAGGTGGAGACACCAGTGTTCATTCAGTTTGATATTTAGGATGCCAACTGTGATTACCACACAAGGTCAGGCTGATGAAGTGGAGGCATCCTTCAGAGAACATGAAGTGAGGAGCTGTGCAGGGCTGTCTCAGGACACCCCCTTCCCCTTTCTTGGTGGGTGTCAGTTAGCTCCTGACTGTCACAGGCTGAGAGGGCAGGATCTAGCAGAGCAGCTTCTTCTCAGGCACGAGCTGTAGTGAGACAGGAGTGTGACTGTCTTTCCACGACAGGGGCTAAACAGCAGTGTGGACTAAAGCTGACGGTTTGGTGTAAAGAAGCAGCACTCCACGGAGACCTAGGAATCCTGCAGCCCTATAAAAAATTTTGCTATTGTTGACAGTTTAATTCTCAGAATGCTCTTCTTTCCTAAGTCTGAGCTGTTTTGTTATTTTGAAAATGCAGCTGTCCCTTGAAGCGTTGAACTCATAAGCACACTGTTAATTTAGTCACATAGTTAGCAATTACTTTATAAAATCTCAATTAATTAACACAGTGCAAAGTAAATACAGCTTTTCAGCACTTTGACTCATATGCTGGTATGTTATTGGCTACTGGAGCCTGGCTAAATCTGCACACTCCAAGCCAATGGGTAGTGTGGTAGCTGTTCCAGTTCAGTCATCAGTGAAATATTCACAGATTTACAGTCAGCTTAGAAGTGGAGCTGTCAAAACAACCAGCCTGATAATGATAAAGAAATAACTATCAGAGAAGCAGCAGACAGCTTCCAGGCTGAAGTGTTCCACTTCAGAAATTTCAGCACCATTTTCTTCTTGTATCATTTCCAAGAAATGCACAAATAAAAATTTGTTCTCTGTTATGTTTTTTAAAGGATTTTGAAAAGCCCAAACTTGTCATCTGGCGATTGTTTTCAGTGGGTTTTGACTATTTTTCCTTGCAAAGGGAGAAGGAAAGAGGAAGTAGATGAATGACTTACTGTGGTGTGGGTTATTAAAAATACACAGTGATGGATGAATTTATACAACTTCACCGCCTGACTGTGCTGTCTGCAGACAAGTGGTTGAAGCTTATTATTTTCAAGGTTTTGAAGGGACTGTCATATTGATAGTAGTGTGGGTTAAGTACCCACAAGTAGAAACGCAGCAGTTGAGGTCAGCCATCTCATTAAACACAGGTCTGCTTTTCAGATGGAGGAAATGAAAGGAAATAAGGCTGTTCTGGGCTGCTTGGCTGCATGTGGAAGGTCTTCCTTTCATGCTCTAGTAAGGGAAGTAGGAATGGGATGTGGAAATAGTCTCATCTGCAATCTGAATGAGGGTATATTACGAAAGCAAGAACAGACTGAAAAGGAGGGCGACTTAGAGAAATATGCCAGAGCTGCAACAGAACATCACCCTTCTGTGCAGAAGGGATGAGGATATTGTGTCTTTGTCTGACACTGTGCAGTGTCTACCTCAAAAATAGCTGCTGACTGCTTTTCTTGTCCTACTGCAGTAGTTTTAGTTTCCTTTGCGTGCACTTCATGTGCTGTTCTCTTTCGCTATAGCTTTGAATGAAAGTCGTAAAGATGAGAGAAGCAAGGGGCAGGGACACTAGGGAGAAAGCCCAGCTCCTGAGGAAGCAGCTGTACCAGGTCAGGACCACAGCAAGCAGTCTGTGTTTCTGGCAGCATGCAGGTTGTGGGCAGCTCCGCTGCACTCGGATACTTCTCAAGTTCCTGTATTTGTGTGTTTCCCAGCCCTCTAAATCAGTGTCTGCAAGTCGTCATCTGCCTGTTCTTTTGTGCTCAGATTACAGAGTGAATCCACTTGGAATCTCTCCTGCCCCTCCTCTCCCTAATCTATCCTTTCATTGTTTTTCCTCACTCTCTGGGCTGGTTTTCAGTTGCCTCAGTTTCCCGTTCTGGTTGATCTGCTAGTTGTACTGATGAAGCTGGGACAATCCAGTTTGCTGTGACCTGCATTCCGGATCTCCTGAAGATGATCACAGAATTGTCCTGATGTTCCTGAATGCTCAGCCAAGGAACTATGTTTGCAAACACCTCCAGGCTAGCTGAGGGAGTCGCAGGAGTATTGGAGAATGAGCTGTGCACCCAACAGAGATTCCTCGAAGCCTTTCTTTTTCTCCCCTCTGGGGGTCTGTCCTTCTTGCCCTGCAGAGCTCCAGCAGAAAGATTGTTTATCCTTATTCTGGAGTGTCTGCCCATCCTGGTTTGCTCTCGATAGTTTCTAAACTTAATGTTTGACTCAATCCTTAATCTGCAGTTTATTTTTGTTGAGATCTTAGGTTCTCTTAGAGGAAACAGACTGTACCTAATACCTGTAAAATTGAGATGGCAATAGCAAAATATAGGCGAGATGTTCGGGATTATTAAAATGCAAATCGTGAGTCAGAGAGGTGGCACCATGGCAATGGTGCCCTGGCACAGGATGCAGGGTTAAGGCACATAGGGAGTTATGGATAGAAAAGCAGCGAGTCTCTGGTGCCATAGCTTGGTGGTGTGATTCTGATCATGTCTGCCCTGCTGAGCTACCCTCCAGTGGAATTAAACAGTACAGAAAATACAAACATCATTGCTGGAAACAAGGATATTTAAATTGTGTACCTTTAGGCCTGCAACATGCTGTGAAAACTAGAGCCATTTTATAGCTACAGCAAGGCCCTTCCCTCCTCTGTCTACTTGGGGTTTTTTAATGTTTTGTTAAATCTATAGGAGGTTTGGATTTACTCTTTGGAATATGAGGAAGGGGGATTTTTCTTACTTAATTTAATACAGGAGAGGTAGTTATCACACTTTCTCTGAAATAACTGCTTTGTTCTGGGCTGAATTGCTCTGCACACCAGGAAACATGAATGTTGCCATGTGGGAACACCCTGTTCTGTGTAAATCTGAGATGTGCGCAGAACTGATGTGAAGTTAAAGATCCTGTAACAGCCTTTCTCAATGCTTGTGTTCTGGTAGCCTGTCGTGATGTGATTATAGGTTGCATAGGACAAGCTGTCATAGTTAGATGGCTCATAGACCTAATGATCCTGGTTTTCTGCAGATGTGTGAGAAATACTGCACCGGCCATCCTTGTCCTTGCTCACAGGACTTGCATTTTGGGGCAGGGAGAGGGAAGGTCCCCGGCTCATAATGCAAGGGCTGTTGGCATGCCTGCCTGTGGGAGTGGTGAGCCATTGCCTTTTCCTTCGGGGGGGTGTTAATTTGCATCTCTCTCTTCCAGTTAGCCTTCAATTTTTCCATGCAACATGCAAGAACATCATAACCTTGAGACCTCTACCATCTCTCAAGATTGAGTTGAAATTCACTAGCAGGTTCAGAAGCTCGTAGGAAAACAGGCAACTCTTACAGAAGCATTGCTTCCTTACAAACCTGTGCTATGGTCATGGTGAGACAGTACAATGCAATGAGTGGAAAAAGTGAATTTATCTTTAGAAATAACGCTGAAGGGGATTTGACACTCTGTAGTCTCAGTTTGGGGTGGCTGGGGAGGAGGGGTGAGCAATATTTCAGCACGTGTGCATGCTTCAAATGCTCATTTCTTGCTAGGAGCAGACAATTCTGTGCCCTTAAATCCGTGGGTTCAAGCCTATCTTCCAGTGTCTTTTGTCCTAGAGGTAAAAACTTATTGTTGATTTTAGAAGAAAGCTTCATTAGCCCAAGGTTTCGTTTGCTTGTTTTTAATCTCATAGGCAGTGAGGAGGACAATCTGTTTTGCTCAGTGCAGAAGCATACTGTAGAAACATAACAAATGGCAAATGGAAATCTTGGTAATTCTGTGTTTAGGTTATTATTTTTCCCTTTTGTCAACTTATTTGTTACTATTTTGACCACTTCGGTCAGGTGGATGTGGGTGAGTGCTGGGATATGTGATGGATCTCTCCCCATGTTCAGCATGAACAAGAGTGTAAAGAGACTTCCTTTGAAGAAATAAATTACCTTTAGACTACTAAAGCCCTTTGTGAGCTCCATTAAAGTGGTCTCAATGCCTATGTTTGTATTCCTGGTTGGTATGAATAAACACTGTGCTAGTTTTAGAGAACTGGGTGCCAAGTGTAACAGAAGGTTTAATAAAAATACAGTGTTAATGTAAAATTTATCAACACCAAGGAAAAAACTATGTGGTTCTGTACATTGTGGAGGTAACACAAATGATAGGAAAGTGAGGATGATCTGCAAGCGTGCTAGGCACTGGAAAGACCCCCTTAGAAACCTGGGAGGCTGAGTGGAAAGAGAGCTGCTTACCATCGCTACCCAAAATAGATGTTCAACTGGTTAAAAACAAATCCCAGACTCCTAAACTCTTAGCTTGCTTATGAGTCCTTTCTTGATACTGCTTAACTTTATTCTCATCTAACAAACTCCCATGCAAAACTACTGTAAATTCTACTTGTGAGGCAGCTGCTCTTTCTGGCTGGCGAGGATTGGCCGCCCTGTGCTGCCACGTGGGAGGCTTTGACCCTGATGGCCGTGCTCTTAGTGAACTTGAAACAACACACAGGATTTTCTCCTCGCTGTGGGCTTCAGGATGTGATTCCAGTGAGAATGGAATACAGATCCTAAAGTTCTGCAAATAATGAGCACTGCTTGGCAGCAAAACAGAAATAGATCAAGTTGGATCAACCCGAAATAATGTTGCTGTTCCTTACCAGAGGAGAAGTTTGAAATGAACTGGGAAGTTCACGGATCACATCCACCTATTTTTTAGGCTTTTCTAATTTAGGCCAAGGACAGGAAGGAGATTTTATATATATATGAAATAGGTAGTTGAAGGACACAACGATGCTTCTGGTGTCATTTCCCATAGCCCAGGGCTTGGGGTGCTTATCTTGGCTCTGGGCAGAATAGGAGTATGAGCCTCTACAGAGTGACCAGCCATTTACCTTTGCTAGTTAACATGAAACTCTGGCTAATAACTGTTCCTTGATTTGTTGCTTTAATCTTCTAGACATAGCATTTAGCTTTTGACATTGCTTCCCTTTCCCTGGAAAAAAAAATGTGTCCCTAAGTGAGTAAATTAGTTTCTTAGAAAACTCTGACTCCTTTTCACCTACACGTGAATGCTCTGCTCTTACTTGTAGGACATTAATTATGAAAGAAAAGAGCAATTTTTAAAAATTATGATGCTAGAGACTTTTTGCTGGTTGCCTGGAAATTGCCTGTGGCTGCCAGCTTGGGGTTTCAAAACAAAAGGAAAGGAATTCAGCTACTAGCCATTTGACAATGGCTGGGCTCTGGCTCATAAGCAGTTTTGTAAGGAAATAGGTAATCATGCATAATGTAACAGAACTATGAGATGGCAGACTAGCTTGACCATAAGGAGAAAAAAATAGGCCATTTCTTCTGCCTGCAGGGAATCCTTAAGCACTGATTATGCTTGCGCTGTATGAAACCTTTTGCTGTTGCCTCTATTACATTTCATCTTTAATTTATATTCTTGACGCCAATTCTTCTTGAAGCAAATGCACTTGAAAACTTGTCATTCTCCTTTTTGTACGAGGAATCTCTCTGGCACTGTGAAAGGTACAGTAATCCATTTTAAATAGTAAAGGTTGACAAACCAGAGGTGGGAACCAGTAACACCTACCTGAGCTACCAACAGTGGATAACTGTTGTGGACTTATGGAACAGTCTGTGCAGGTTGAGGGCAAACTGGATTGAAAAGAGCTTGTGCTAGAACTGCAGGAAAAATGACTGAAAAGGACATCAAAGATGAAGAGGAATTACCTGCATATGCATTAAGTAGTTTATAAAGCCATTTTCCTACAGTGGTGCCTGATGAGGTTAAATCTTTTTCCTCCTTTATAACTTGTAAAGGCTAGTAGAAATTGGTTTGTGTCTTTGTTTCTATTTTAAGATATCCCTATTTCAAGATATGGGGAACTCCAAGGTTGTCCAGTAAGATGCAAGGCATTGCAAACTTTACCTTCTGTGTCTCACTTTCACCCAGTGGTGTAATGTGTGTGGTTGTTAAAAAGAGATGATAAGACATCAAAAATAAAGTCCATCTGGAAGCAATGAATGGGAATGACAGACTATGTCCTGTAAAACAGCCATTTTGAAAGGGGCATGGAGGTTGTGGTGGCTGGATTTTGGTCCCATCACGAGGCTATAGTCAAAAGATTTTGGGGAGATGAGTTTGGAGAGGGAACCATGAAGTAGGAATGTTGTTCTCCCATATAACATTAGTGAGGCTGGAATTATGAATGCTGGAAAACTGGGAAGTTTGAGTGTTCTTTAAAGAAGCTACAGAAATTGTTTCCAGAGCAGAAAAATTCCAAAACAAAAAACTGTAGCCTTGTAGTCTCAAGTAGCTTCTTGTAGACTATGAGTACCTATATAGGAGAGACATTTCTGAGGCTCAACGGTTGTTAATATAAGCAGGTTCAACTCTACAGAGGTTAATTTGCTCAACCCATTAAATAGAACTGTAATGCCTGGAGGGTTTTAAAATTTTTATCTTTGATCTATGGAGACTCTATTAATCTATTAAGGTCTTTTAAATTAAGGAAAAGACATTTTCTGGAAAAATGTGTTTCAGCTTAGGCTGAGCTCTGTGCAGAAGCTGCTGTGCTGTATTATGCAGCACATCAGATAGGATTGGTCTTGTTGGTCCAGTCCCTCCTCAGTGTCTCGGGGTGTGTTTTCTGGTCTGTACTGTTGCTGTTTTGATTCCCTAGCTGTTTTTAGTAACTGAACTGGATAGTAAAAATACCCCAAACAACAACAAACTCTACCAAACAAAAAGCCCCTAAGGCTCTTGCTCTTCTCTCCATATGATGCAGTGACCAATGTAAAGGTCCAGTAAGCAGTGCTGTATGGTAATGCTCTGTGTCAAAATACATACTGGGCTAAACAGCAAGAATGTAGGGAGTTTGCCTTGTTTGACAGCCAGTACTAACAAAACTCGTCCCTGGACTCTAGGCTTGTGTTTAGATGGTAGAGGTGTATTTTCTGGTGAGAACAGCAAGTTGTTTACTCATGCAGAATACCTGGACCCTGCAACAGCACATCCCAGTGTGTGCTGCAGAGACTTGGGATTCAAGCTGTGCCTCTGCTGGTTGGGCACTGCTTGGCTCATTTCTGACATGCAGAGTTACTCCTGTGTTTCTTCCTTCTGCTTCCCCCAAACTAGTATGTTTTTGTGGAAATAAGTGTCCCCGCCTTTCTGTGCTTTGGTTGCTTGTGAGATCCCTGAGCTGAAATAGTGTTGAGGCAGTTTAAATAAGTTTACACTCTTGGCTGCATGTGTATTGGAAATATATACACAATACTAATATGTTATACAAATGTGGGAAGATAAAAACTAACAGCAACCAATGTTCTTTGCTATCCTCATGTGTTGTTTAGCTGATCAAATCAGATATTTGATTATATTAAGGTTTTATTAATGCGAAGACATGGACTGTTTTTTTTGTGTGTGGTTGTTTACATGAACTTTAATTTACATATATATAGGATATCTCATTTGGGCACTACCTAAACAAATGAATTTGTGTACCTGTTGGCTGTTGAGCTTTCAACCTTAACTAAAAAGTATGTTTGATTCATGGTATTTTAAATGTGGGGAGAAAAGAAAAAAAAAAGAATTCAGATATTGTTAGTGGTGTTCTGTCACTCGGCCGTACTGATGGGTACCAGTGAATCTGTATGCCATTTCTCCTCTGCTCTCTGATTTCTTCTCTAAATTCACCAGTGTTTTGTTTGTGATAGGCATTTATGACTAGACCTTTCATTGTTTTGCATCCTGCAGTTCCCCTCAGCTAGCTGTTTGCTATGTATTGAGTACATGATCTGTTTTTTCCTTTTGAAAAAGTAAATCTTGAACATCCATATTTGTAGATTGAATAATATTATTACAAAAAACCTGAACGTGGCTGATTACTTCTCATAAAAACCCAGGAAATTTGTCTTGCCTGTTTTCCAAATGCTTTCTTAAATATAGACACAAAAAACAGTTATATTTTCCTTCAAAGCTGAACCTACAGAATATTATCAGTGAGAGTGTCCTCACTGATATGAAAACATGATGCACAAATGTATGCTTTCAACTGAATCTTTTCATCCCGTGAGCTCTGTGTACTCTAATGAAACATAAACATTGTAGGTGATGAATGTATTTCAAATCCCTGTAAGTGTCCATATGGAAATCTCCATTTGAAAAGACTACAAGTTGCTCTGTGTTAGATTAAAACCCATGAGGCAGGTCTCCTTAAATCTCATCCTCTTGGGGAAGTGGATGTGTGTTATAGGTTCTGGTGAGTTATGGTTGGCTCCATGGTCTGCTGAAAGCCTTACAGCTGTATTTCAACTGCAAAGTTGAAGTTGAGAGACTCAGAAACCCAACATTTTATAATGTGCACACAGATTTGGGGTGCTTGGTTGGAAGACAGGTGTAACTGAGGTTGAAATCTGGGATTAATTTTTCTGTGCTTGATGCTAGGCTTAAATCTCAAGTGTGAAACGCCTTGAGGTTAGTACTGTCTCTGAAAACTTGGACGTGAATGACTTTGCCCAGCCTGCATGGTGAGTCAGAACCAGCATTACCCCTCAGGTCACCTGCTTACGATTGCAAGCAGGAAGAAAATCGCTTGTAAAATGGCAGAGGAACCACCAGCATGGTTCTTTTGCTTTTATGGATGTTAAAATGGCAACCTTTACTGAGATACAAAAGGTATGGCCCTATAACAGACTCATGGAACAGTCTGTGCAGGTTGAGGGCAAACTGGATTGAAAAGAGCTTGTGCTAGAACTGCAGGAAAAATGACTGAAAAGGACATCAAAGATGAAGAGGAATTACCTGCATATGCATTAAGTAGTTTATAAAGCCATTTTCCTACAGGACAACGGTTCCTCACCTTCAATTGCATTTCTTTTCCATGCTTTTGACAAAACCTTTATCACAGAATCAGCTAGGTTGGAAAAGACCTTCAAGATCATTAAGTCCAACCATTAAAGTTGCTTGTTCCAGAAAAGGCACTAAACTTGTCTTTGAATACAGTGCCTGCAGTGCTCTCATCCTGGCAGTGTTGAGGCTTTAGGAGTGACCACAGGCTCGGAACAGCAATATTTACAATGCTCCAGTGCCTGCTCTGGAGCTACAGCTGCTGATGACCTTTATGGAAGGTGATGGTTTTTCCACATTGTTAGAGCTAAACAGGCGGAAGGTATTTTTTTGTTTGTTTGGAGTTGTTTTTGTCTGTATGCACAGAATGACATGTTAAAACTATTCTACATACAAATTCATTGTTGTTAGAAGGGTGAACATGCTGAAGTGGAACAGCTTGCCCTTGCTCCTTAAGAGCATATTTGCTCCGCTCTGTTGTTTTGTGGTATGGAGTGGCAATCTTGCTGCCAGAAATGAGCAGATGCTAGATGTCAGTTTTGAGTAACATCTCTGTAATCATATTTAATTGAAAATTAACATCCCTAGTGTGCTAATAGTTTATGCATCCTAGTAGAGGGAATGTAGGCTGTTGGATCTTTGAGCACTTGTTAACTGTTTCTGACTGAGAGGGACTTGTAGCTGTGTAATGAAATAATCTTTCCACTTAAATCTTAGTGGATACTGACTTTGGTAGACAGACATACAGCATGATTATGTGTCTTATTCCTATAGGAAACCGCACTACTGAAGCAAAAGAAAAATCCAGGTCATCCATAACTCTGCACAATAGTCCTGATGTGAACTGGGGTGTTAATGGTGGGAATTTTCCCCTCTTTTTCTGTTGGCAGAGTTAGTAAGGGTTTGACTTGCCCCTGATTCACTGAGACACTTCACCTGGAAAATATTAAGTCACTTGGAAATTCAGAAGTGCTAATTAATGAGATAAATGGAGCTGGTTCCTTCAGAGCAAGGAGCTTTTGCAGCTGCTGATATATCTTCCTTTAGATCAAAGTTGATAAAAGGGAGAAACAAGATCCATAACTTCTAAGGGTTAAATGTAATTTTTAATTTAATTTTATGTACTTTTTTCACTTTACAATTAATAGCTTTCCAGTAAATGGTTTAGTTGGGGTATCAAAATGTAGATTGTTCCTCTGTGTTAGTGTTTAGTTTTAGTAGGATGAATTTTTTAGCTCTTGTCAAGAGAAGTTGGATTTAATGTGTTGGAATACCTGTTGCCTTCACCCCCAGCCCATGTTTTACCTACACAAGCTCCATATATGTAATGCTTTACAAAATAAGACAAACTTGATATTTTTTGATTCTTAATATCAAAACACTGTGGCAAAATATTTTCATGGTAGGAAGTCTCTTTGCATATGCACATTCACATAAGAGGGAAGGAGTATTTTCCAGTGATCTGTGGGAAAATTCAAAGATTAAGAACGAAACAGTTTTCAGGTCCTTTGAATATGAGAAGCTGCTGTTGTGTGCTCTGAGTAGTAAAGCATTAACAATGAGTATGTCAAACCTATAATAATAAGTTATTTGAAATTTGACTTTACATAGAATTCCTGTATGAATTTGGGTGCATGCTGGAGATGGAGTGAATAGAGTGACCCCAGACGATTCATTTTCTAGGTCAGTGTTGTGGCTTGCTCTGGAGTACAGCTATAAGTATGGCAACTTGACATGCATCACTCTCCAGGGTTTATTTACCTTATTATAGAGTTTTCTTTTAGTAATGCTTTCCCCAAATGATATGCTTCCATTCAGTTAGAAGCGAATCTGGGGATAAAACCGGGCTTTAACTGCAAACTTCACTTGATTAATTACCAAGGTGAGAGAATTTGTTGGAGGTAGCTTAGAGAAAACTTGCCAGCATAAAACAGACTTAAGTCGATATTGCAGGCTAGAGATTCTGCTGTCAACAGGAGTCTGATCATCCGTGGCAGCTTGGTTTTTGTGTATCCCAATGTACAGAGCTGGGTAACAGGTTCTGCCTTACAATCATTGCATTATAGCAGTCTGCTTGTGTTGGAAGACCAGATGACTACATCCAATATATATTGATACTACTGTGGCCCCGAAGAGGAGAGCAGCAGCTTTTGAGTATTGGTTGCTTGTTCTGCGTGGCATTAAATGGGATTCCTAATAACACATTGTAAACTCGGCATTTAGAGAATGGAGATTCTTGCCCTGTTTGTCTTTCAAATACATGTCCTAAGTGAATTAATAGAGGAAGAGGAAATAGAACAACTCTTAATTGGCTGAAATTCAAAGGCTTTGGGGTGAAAAGTGTGTAGTTAACATGCAGAGGAACAGAGGTGCTGGATCATCTGGGGCATACAGAGCCTTTCATCTTCTTATACTGGTTTTAATTGTTTTTCTAATGGTAATAAGCTTTAGAAAAGGCCATTGGAAACCTCTACAGGACATCTTTAGGTTTTGTTTGCTTTACCAGCTCTATACAGAGGTATAAATGCACAGGCTTGTTGTACAGAGTAAAGACAGAAGTCCAGAGTGATAGCTCAGTGTATCACAGACAGTATTGGTTGTTGATTTCTGAACATCATTGCTGTCTGTATGCTTTTTACTTTTACTCTGACAGGGAGAAGGTGAAAAGGATTTGATAAGGAATGTTTCAAATGAGTTCACTGAGTCATTATTTCAACTGAGGTATGTTTTTAAAACACTGATGTCAACAGCTGCATTGTGGAAGCGGGCAGCATCAGCAAAGCCACAGCTATTTGACTTTTTTAGCTTAAAATAGCTTCTTAAACAGCAATGGGAGAAGACAGACTTCCAAGAGAAAAAACATAAAATGAAGCAAAAATACTCTTCTCTTGACATCTGGCAGCACTTTGGTTTGTCTCTTTGGGCAATAGCAATGTTTGAGACATCTGTCCACAAGTGTTTGAGAGTGACAGGTCCTTAGACAAGAGTCTTAAAGTGCCAGGACGTGCTCATCAGGACCTTTGCTGAACTCTTGGGTGAACAAGGCTTCTACACGCTCCGCTGCACAGCTGTCCTTCATGTCAGAACAGCAGCTGGGTTTTCTAGGCATCTCTGCTACCCTTTTAGCAGGAGTGTTGTTGAAGCTACTTCTCCCAGCGAAGCTCTTTTCCAGGAGAAAATAGATGGTTGAAAGCTTGTTTACTTAGATGAGTTTTGTGGTTATAACAATATTTATATAGACCTCTGATAAGGGACTTTGTTCAAAGCTGTCTTTTCAGGGGAAGTGGTGCTAAAGCCAGCTTGTTGCAGCTGTTCTGTGAAGTGCACCTAAAGGCTGGAAGCTCTTAAACACGTTGGTGCTGATATGTTTACAGTGACCCCTTTGATCATCTTGTTGCTTAGAAATGTTTACTTTCTTTGCCTTTGTCTGTTTTGGTTTTTTTAGTTTATTTTTTCTTTTCCTGTTGCCAGGATCTATTAAATCTAGTCAGCATATCTGCTGACATGTTTATAGTGACCCCTTTGATCTCGTTGCTTAGAAATGTTTACTTTCTTTGCCTTTGATTTTTTTTTTTTATTTATTTTCCTGCTGCCAGGATCTATTAAAACAGTTTCTGACAAAACCTGTGGAAGTTTCTATTAAACTGTGATCTTAAGTTTGCTGCTGGTTACTGGCTGTGGATGTTCTTAGAGTATCGGCCCCTGAAATTTTTTTTAATGTTATTCACCAGAAACTATGGAAAGGATTAGCCTTCTCTGTTTATTTGGCTGTTTATGCCTTTGTTTTCTTTGGTTGCTTTCTAACAAGGTTAAAAAATGTATTTTGCACTCCCTGCAAGTAATTTGAGCATCCACAGGTGTGTAACAGCATATAGTGCTGGAATATAAATTAACTACTGAGATTCTTTTGAGAATTACTCTATAACTATATGTTATAAGGGATAGAAATCATTTTATCTGCATACTATTACCAACTGCTAGCAGATAAAGGCTTTTGATTTTATCTAATCTGTCAGTTCTTTTGTTCCTACCTTTTTTTTTTAAACAATCAAAAGAAATTTGTGTTTTCCCTTTGGAATAGTACCTGTTTACAGCTGCCTATGCAAAACAGTTTGTTCCTAAGTGTTTGGGCTGGTCTAAGGGTAGACATTTAAAAGAAACCCAACAACAGTAACAAAACCCCATGAAGGAACAGAGTGTTTATTTTTTTGATAAAAACACCTTTTTATGGTCTGCTATGGTAAAATATTTGTATGACAAATAATTCCTGGAAATGTTATGGCAGGAGAAAAAGGAGAAACCTAATAATGCAGCATTCAGATAGTTGCATCTAGATTTGCTCTAAATTATACTGGGACACTCCTCTGTTGCCTAAGATTTGATCCCTTGTATTTTCCTGCCCCTCCAAATAATAAATTAGTTAATGAGAGAGCCTGTTTGCTCAGTAGGGGTGGGCAAATGGAATGAATCCTCCATGTCCGGCTGAAGTCAAATGCAGGATTTCTTGTGTTTCCATGCTGGGATGGCATTCTCTGCAGAAAGGGAACCGTGGTGTTTGAAAGTGAAGGAGAGGGGAAGGGCTCTGCCTGCACCCCTGCTGGTCCCGAAGCCAAGCCCAGAGAGCTGGCTGGAGACTGGTGCAGGTGGCTTGGGGTCTGCATTGCCAAGAGACAATTGCTTTGGCATGGTGGTGTTTGGGTAGCAACTTTGGTAAACCTGTAAGTGTATCCATCTGCTTTGCATTCTTATCTCTCTTGGTACCTCAATTCAGCTGAAATTTAAGCAAGCTTTTTCTTGGCTGGCAATTTGAAGAATTAGTGTTATTTTTAGAGAGGAGTTTGAGCATTTTTTTTCTGAGATACACAAAAGCAGCTCTGTGCATTAAGATAGGCTCTTTCTAAGACCCTTATAGAAAAAGATGCAGCAAGTCCATTTTCTTATCTAACATGATATATTATAAATATATCTTTGAAAACAAAGTCACTCTTGTTACCCTTAAAGTCAAATTTTGCAGTATTTCCCAGGTCAGGATGCCTGTCCAAGAGGGCATGGCACAAGAGCAAAGACCATAGTGTGGGTTAAATTAAAAATCCTGTCTGTGCTGACAAATTAATCTTTTGACCAAGGCTGTTATTGGGGAACAGATGGCAGAAATACATTTTCATACTATAATCCCTCTTTCTCAAAGTCTTACCCCTCTTTAACGTGCAAACTTCCTTGTAGGTGTTGCATCCCATCTTCTGTTCTGAAAATAAAGTAGCTTGGGAAGAACAGCAGCTTTCAGACAAGTAGACTATTGAAACCAGCTGAACATGCTAGATTTCCTAAATTGTAAAACCTTAGATGATGTCGATGACATACCATGTGAGGAGAGAGACTTTGCCCCTGTGATCACCCATGACTTGCAGGGGCTGCATAACGGCTTCTTTCCCCTGCCTGCCTGTGCCCAGTGGAGGGGAGAGGGAGGGTGGTGGAGGATGAGTTTGGGCAGGGAGTGAGTGGTGAGAGAGCACAAGGAAGTCAAGCAGAGGATGTGCACTTGCTCAGTGGAGGCTGAGTGGAAGGTCTCCCTGGTGAAGCCCTGCTGCAGTGCTGAATTTGATTAGCTGGACTTTCATCAAAGTGGTTCTTGGTGGCCGGTCACCTCAATGGACTTCTCATCACAGCTGTCACTTTGGTCATTGGCAGTGTTTGTTTGACTGCTTAAATCTAGTGCCAATTGTTCTTGGAACCTGAGCAGAGGCAGGAAACGAAAGATCACCAGGATTGAGAGAGACAAAGAACAACAGGCATGTGAGAAATATATCCTCAGTGCTCCCTGGTGTCAGAATTCTCTTCCCTGGCTGAACCTGTTACTAGGTATAGGGTTATTATGGCAGAATGAGTGATGTGTTGCAGGGGTTTTGCTTGTTAAATTTAAGCTGGGCTTCCGCAGAATGTTGGTGAACTTGAGCGACCTGCCTTAAAGCTACTCTGCTCCTCCCTCTACTCTGCTCTCGTGAGACCCCACCTGCAGTACTGTGTCCAGTTCTGGAGTCCCCAGCATAAGAAGGACACAGAGCTCTTGGGGAGAGTCCAGAGGAGGGCCGTGAAGATGATCAGAGGGCTGGAGCACCTCTCCTGTGAAGACAGGCTGAGAGAGTTGGGGTTGTTCAGCCCAGAGAAGACTCTAGAGAGACCTCATAGCAGCCTTCCAGCACCTGAAGGGGAGTACAGGAAAGCTGGAGAGGGACTTTTTACGAGGGGCATGGAGTTATAGGACAAGGGGGAATGGGTTCAAACTAAAGGAAAGTAGATTTAGATTGGATATTAGGAAGAAGTTCTTTACTGTGCAGGTGGTAAAACACTGGAACAGGTTGACGAGGGAAGTTGTGGATGCCCCCTCCTTGGAAGTGTTCAAGGCCAGGTTGAGTGGGGCTTTGAGCAACCAGGTCTAGTGGGAGGTGTCCCTGCCCATGGCATGGGGATTGGAACTAGGTGATCTTTAAAGGTCCCTTCCAACCCAAACCATTTTGTTATTCTACTGTTTGTATTGAGGCTGTTGCATGATCATCTAAATCAGTTCTAGGACCAGTGGAGAAACAATGAAAATCCCTCCAGGGTAAAGAAAGACAAATTACTGCAAAGTTAAGGAAAGTGTTTCTGTTGCTCAAATGGACAATTGTAAGACAATTGTAGATGGTTGTGAGGGCTCCTCATGTCTTATTCTCCTGCTCATGTGGGATTGCTTATAAAAACAGCACAGAAGTTCAACAGCAGGTATCTCCAAAATGGCCTTGGTGACTCATTTTAAAAAGCAAAATACCTGATGTGTAGTTGTATACTTGGTCTGAATACTGATTCATTTTGGGTAATCTTGGTTGTGCAAGATCTGCAAACTCATTAGACTGTGACAGCACCTGCTTTTTTTCCTCCTTTCCCTTGGTTTTAAACCTTTCTGAAATGTTTGTAGATGGTTTATTCTGAAATTGCAGATTGTTACTCCATAATTAATTAATTGCTTGTTTTGTTTCTCCTGGAGAATCAGATGGGAGCTGATGTAATTGATGTGCAGAGAACTTCTAGGTGTGTTTATTAGAGATAGAAAAACACATAAGTCAATATGAAAGCTATAAATAGCTATTTATAGTACGTGCCCTCACTGAACAGTGGCTAACACATACCTGCCTTCATTTTCCTCCTGTTCCAGACAAGAAGCAGCATCTAGTGAGGTGACTTGTCTTGCCCTCACCTTCACAGGCTGAGCAAGATTAGCGCGTGAGGAGAACGATGCATACTGGGGATGTTGGCTCATCTAGTGACTCTTGGAGAGGCCCCAGAATTAATTTTTAGGTATTGCAACTACTGCTTTTCCCTATGATTTTTCTCCCTTCTGTTCCTTCCCCCAGTTCTTCTCCAGCAGCTGTGTGAAGTGAGCTGTACCAGGTGTTGGACAAGGACTTCAGGAGGTAGCTGAGCTCTCCTTTTCTGCTGAGGGAGAGAGTAACATTATATTACTATTGAATAGCACACTGTGATATGTTTTAATTAGAATGTGTTCTTCTGCAATGTAATTAAGGGTAAAAGTTTATGGTTAGGGAGCAGTGCGTTTTATTATTGGGCTTTTCTATTTCAGGTTCTTATCGTTGCCTAGAGAGAAGGAAATCAGAATATGGGAGACCACAGCATTCATAGTAACAGTCTGCAGTAATTATACTTTGTGAAGGCTGCTTATGGGTTTGACTTGAGGCATTATTGGCAGCATCTCATGCTAGAGGAACATAATACTTCAAGTAGTGTATCTAACTGTTTTTTGGTTGGGAAGAATAGATTTCTACTAATAAAAGCAAATTAATGGGCACTCGAATGTTGAAGGAGCATTACATTATTTTTGGTGTTGAAACAAACCAAATCTAATGAGAATTGTATAAGTGAAAACAAAACAGTTTCAAATACAGCATTGTTGGCTAGCTTCATTTTGATTCAGATTTTTTACAACATTTTTGTATGGCAAGTCAAAACGAACAAAATCAGCTGTCAAAGACAATAACACTGCTCTCAGAAAGTCTCTTAATGACATACTTTTGTAGAATTCCTTTTTAAGATCAATTTTTCATGAGAAAAATGTTTTTATTTCTTGCTCTCTCCCTTCCCACCAACACTGCAGTTTTCCACCAAGTTATGGTTCCTGAGGAGGTTTCTATTTACATATGCAGTGTTGAGGAAGATCAGAGGCTTTCATGCCACCTCATATACTACTGATGATGATGGTACCAGTTTCTTACACGTGACTGGTAACACATAAATTGGAGCTTGAGTGTGCAGCAATAGTCACTCAACATCGTAAGAGTCAGCTGTTCAAATCAGCAATGTAGATAGGTTCAGTGGTTTGCCACTCTCAAAAGTGAAAAATGCAGTATTGCTATTCCTGTCTCTCCTGCCCCTGATGTCTGGCTTCTTCGTTTTCCAGCTCAGTTATGCTGCTACATTAGTCCCTAAAACTGCACTGTAAACCACATAATTGAAATTTCCACTCTGACTTTAGCAGTGGCAACTCCTCTGCTATTAGAGGCAGGAGGTGCTTTTAAGAGAGGAAGTACTTATTTAAACTGGATATATAGTTTATGTTTTACAGCAACTGCTATATGTTAATGGAATATATTAGATTCTTTTAATCACAATTACCATTCTGTGCCTTAACTTCTCTTGTTTTCACTCCCTGGGTCCATGCTTTGAACTGAGTCAAGAGATGTTGTGCACTGTGGCTGCCTGCTGCTCCCAGGTGTTCTGTGTTAGGAAAAAGGGTGTTTTGTGGCTAAATGCTGTTCACAAGCCTTTGGCCCAGTTCCCTAACATAGTTGTGATTATGTTAGAGGTGTTCTAGCCAGATGTCCTACCATGTGTGTGTTTGAGTTGCAGAAAGGTGTTGAACAGCTTTCTTTAGTCATTGTGTGGTTAGATGAATTACCCAAGGGGGGTGTGCACTGGTGTATAAATAGTTAGCTGTATGCTGTCCTCCTGACAGTATCTCACAGCTAAGGTGATGCAGGTAATTCAGGATACATTCCTTCTATTCTGATGTTCCTGTGAGCACAGTCTCACTGGTTTGGGTCCCGTAGTGCAAGTCTTCCTTTTAGCTGTGGTGGTTGCTGACTTCATTTCTTTTCCACTGGCAGGGTAGGGGTCATTCCAAGCACCTCAAAAGGGACACAGTGATTTGGCTATAGGGTGCAAGCTAATGGTTTAATAACTTCACTGAAACTGGAGATTTAAATCTGAAAACACAGGGAGAAAGTTAACTCAGCCCTTTATGCTTCCCAGCTAATCATCCTAGAGCCTGTATAGAAAGAGTTCATTATTTGGAACTCAGTTCAACTCCATGGCTCAGTGGCTTTTGTTTTTCTTCACATTCTTTGCAGGTGATTTTAATGGTTGGCTGCATTAACTGACAATCTAAAAAACTAAAAAAAAGGCTTCAGTATATGGAGATTCTTTCAATGGATCGTGAATGGTAAATGTAATAGTCTAAAGAATAATAGAATCAAATAACTTAAAGATCCTATTTTAGTAAATGGAATTTAGTACAATAGATATTTTTAACTTAATAAATCTAAATATTTTAATACATCAATACGTATTAATTATTGAATCCATTGTTTCCTCCATAAGCAAAATAGTTACCCAAATTCACTAAGACCAGGGCTTGGAGCAACCTCATCTAGTGAATGGTGTTGCTGCCCATGGCAAGGGGTTGGGACTGGATGATCTTTAAGATCTCTTCCAACCCCAACCATTATATGTTTAAAAAACCAATAAATTAAGGAACCTTCCAGGACAAGCATGGAGCAGTTCCATGCCTGAGGCAGGTTGAAGGCTAGGTATCTAAAAATTAATTGCAAAGTTACGTATCAGGTGCCTGTAAAAAAAATTAGTTCCTCAAATATATCCCTCTGAAGAAACAAATAACACAAGTTGTTAGATTCAAGGCTATTGAGTATTACTGTGGGCTGTTCTAATAGCTGTGTTTCAGGGTCTTCTGTGGAAAAATAGATCATGTGTTGAATATTGGTTCCTTACCGATGGGCTGTCTATTTCTAAATGTTTTGTGGTTGTAGGTGACCCCTGTAGATGGGGTGAGAACTTCTGAGCTAGGCTGTGTGTCCTGCTCCAGGGAAGTCTCTTACTCTGCTGGAGAAACAAGATACCACACATGTCATAGCTCTGGGTGGTCATTTGGCATTCCTCAGTGTCTACTGAGTGTCTTTGATGCCTAAAGATTACAACACACAAATTTCTCAGTGTTGGCAACTTCCAGTGTGATTGATTTTAATTTCTTTAAATCGTGAAAAGTCTTGGTCCAGGTAGAAACCTAGGACAACGTCAGCAACTTTGAAACACACAGATTTCTTTTTTACAGGTGAATTCTTTATTTAACTAGTAGGATGTTCCTATCCAGACAGTCAAGCTTGTTATTCTTTAAAAACAAATAAATCACATGAAAGTGGTGAGCAGCGCTTGGCTTACTGAGTGGGCAGAGGCCTCTTGGATTTGTAGCTTTCCTTTCCTGTCTTGTCAAAGGAGGTTAGCTTGCAGACTATGAAATGTTGTGGCCTTCAGAAAGACCAGCTATAAAGCTCACCAGAGAGTCCTTACCATCTCTCCCTACATTGTTTTGCACATCCCCCAGCTGTCCTATTGCAAACCCCATGGCTTGATCCAGCTTGTAACCAGCTCAGTCAGGTATGTGACTTCCCTTCCTGCTTCCCGCTGTGACACTTGGCTTGTAGCTGTAGTGCCTGCTTTGTGAGAGTCACTGCAATAAAATTGTTCCTCTCCTTGTGCAGGGGGGATAGCTGTGAAAGCACTACTTTTGTGTAAGAGTAGTTGCATCTTGCACAGTGTGGCTGGGCTACTTATGGACATGGCACTAATCAGAGCAGTTTGTCTTCTCTGCTTTAGCATGGCTGTGTTGAAGCATCTTAGTGATTCTCACCAATGTCCCTGGAAGGGATGGGCTTGGGAATGTGACCATGCAGGTTCAAAAGCACTGTCCCAGGGTGTAGGGGCTGCTTACTGCATCTGGGTATGCCAGCTTCGATGTGGTACCAGGGGCAAATGGTGCTGGTAGCTGCAGCAACACCACCTCAGCTTCAGTTGAAACACCGTTCAGATCTAAAAGATTAAAATAGAATATATTCCATGCTTTGGCAAGCCATGTTGTTGTTACTGTCTTTTAACACCATGAATGCCAATAGTTAACTATTTGGTATATGATAACATAATTATGAAGCAGAGGGGAGTGACCTTGGTCTGCTTTTGCTTTTATTTTAGTGGAGATTATGAAGAGTGCCATTCTGTTCATGGTTCAGGAGTAAAAGACTTCACTGAAACCACGAACAGTGATTGAAGTTACACTGTGGACTCTGAACTGCTGCAAAACACTTCTGCCTTCAGGCACCACGATGCAGAGATCATTTAAGTGCCTTTTTTTGGGGTAGAGGAGAGGGCTTATTGTGAGAGTCACGCGAAGCACTTCAGAAACACTGCATTTGTTTTCTCTTTTCTTTCCTTCCTCTTTCCCTCTCTCTGTGAGTTATTTATGCTATGCTAGACAAAAAGTTAAGCTATGGGCAATATCTGAATGTCCTTGGCAATAGTGATCAATAAGTGAGGGGGTTTTCTTCAGGAGAGCACCTCTGCTGTCAGATCACCCAGAAGCAGATCGCCATGAGGGGTTGGGTGCTGCCGTTGAACAGATCAACCTTGCACCCTAGCTTTTCTAAAGCCAGCTCCTTGTCTCACACTGCAGGTGGTGTGGTGGAGGCTGGCTGGGCCATGGCAGGGCTGGTGGGGAGCGGCACCTCACAGCACGCTGGCGCCGTCTGACGGTAAGCAAGGGTTCCTTCCCCTTCCCATCAACGCCAACAAGCTTTTCATTTGTTTTGTAGGAGTAGGCGAGACGATGTTAGCTGCATATCTCCCAGAAATAGAAGTACTA
Source organism: Aegotheles bennettii (assembly GCA_013398125.1). Classification (NCBI taxonomy): domain Eukaryota; kingdom Metazoa; phylum Chordata; class Aves; order Caprimulgiformes; family Aegothelidae; genus Aegotheles; species Aegotheles bennettii. Next base: position 26,647 of record VZRW01005926.1, read on the forward strand.
TACTTATTAAAGAACTCTAGCATCTTTTGTGTGGTTTTCTTTATTCATCCCATGTTTTAAAAAACAGCTTTTAAATGACAATTTACAATATGACTTTTTCACTTAGGTTTTTTTTTTTCCTCTCACCCAGCAGTAACTATTAATTACAGACATGGGCTTCCTGTGATAACTCTTATGCTGCCCACAAGAAGCGAACGCTGTCAATTCACTGTTAAGCCAATGGTGACCACTGTGAGGGCATTCCTGCAGGACGTGCAGAGAGAAGATAAAGGAATTGAGAGGGTGGAGGTCTTTGCAACAGGTATCTTACATTTCTGTCATTCCTCAAAATGAATACATTCCTTTTCAAATGGACTGTTCACCTTTCCTGAAGCAGGAGTTCAGTCCTCCATCAGGTTTAGCATTGTTGCTGTTGGGATAGCTCTTGAATGCTTCTGGGATTTATTGGTGTTTCAAATTTAATACTTGAGTCCTTCTGGAAAGGTTGATTAAAAATGTGGAATTTTTACATACTGCAACCTTGCCTGTCTCCCAGTAGTGTCCTCTATTACAATCTCTTTCAGGCAGCTTCCCTTTGTAATGCTGTTGTCAACTAAGTGTCTCTCTTCTGGTTTCTTTGATATCTTTTTCTTTCCTTTTCCTTCATGATCATTCTTAAAGACAACCAGTCAGCCTTCTGAATATGATGTCTGCCAGTTTTTCCTTGTTACCCGGAGCTGCAAGAATCTGTTTGCCTTACTACAAACTTGAACACACATGGAAAACTTGTTAAGAGCCAAGCAAGCAGATAATGATAAAGGGCAGCTTTTTGAGACTTTGGGGAGGTTTCATTCATCAGCTGGAGCATGGTACTTCAGGGCCTTTGAGTTGAAAGGAATGAGCTGTAATGATCTGTAAGCACTGATGTAGCCTTCCCTCCTTGTAGCATACTGTTTGTCCCACTGTCCCAAGTCTTACAGGAATTTTCTCAAGCTTTGCTCGCTGTTTTCATGTCTCTTGTTTCTTTGGTCTGCCTGTTGATAAAAGCTAACATCCAGTTAGTTAAACTGGTTTTCCATTTTATTTGCTAGACAAGTTGGTTTGTGTTTTGGCTGTGCTTTGCAGTTTTTCCACAGTAATTCTAAAAAGTCTTGCAGCCCTTGTCCTGGGCCTAGAGAAGGACTCAATCTCAAAAGTAGAACTGAGATGTAGCTTTCTTGTCTGAATCTGGTAGAATAGCTACTTGAATTTGGTTAACTAAAAACATCTGTTTCTTTCCCCTCTCAGTTCCTTAAAAAGAAAGAAAGAAAAGAAAAAAAAATCTACCTCCTTACCTCCCTATAGAAAGATTTATTTTCTATCAGGTAAACACATAAACAGAAGAAAGGATGGGGTTAAGGAAAGTTGGTCCAAAGTTAAATAGCTGGGTGCATTCATAATGTTCCCTTTCTTTCTGGTTGTTATTGCAGAGGGCTGTAGGTACTTTTAAAGCAACTGAAGATAGATTGATGCTTCTAGAAGATCAGGAAGCTACAGATCTAGGAGAAGCTGCTTTAGTTGCCTTTGAAAACACGTTTAGTAAACCAGGAAAATGCCTCCATGAAGCAATGTATTTATATCCTCTAGAGCAACAGAGATGTGATCTGTGTGGATCCCAGTGTGTGCATGAGCTTGGTGTACACAGGAACTTTGGCATTGGGTTTTGTTCTGGTTTCTTTTTTTTAATGCTGTGTCTGCTAGGCAGCAAATGTAGAAAATTCTCTTGAAAAAGATGATTTTGTAAGAGATTGTGTATCTTCAGAAGCCACTGTAACAAATGGTCATTGCCAGCAAACAGTTAAGCTCTGAGGGATGGGATGGGATGGGATCCACCTTTCTCAAAGGGGAAAGGTTCTTTGGTCAGGAGCTTGTGTGGGGCTCATTAACAGAGCTTTAAACTAGATGTGAAAGGGAAGTGGGACAATACCAGGCTTCCCTGTGACAGAGGCTTCAAGGCAGAGGAGCAGGCGGTCCCCTTGTGCCAAAAAATGGGAGTACCCTTTGCTGGTCGAAGTGTGGCTGGATGGCTGAGCACAAAGTGTGGTGGTAGGTGGAGTCACATCCAGGTGGTGACTGATCACCAGTAGTGTCCCCCAGGGCTCTGTACTGGGGCCAGTTCTGTTCAGTATCTTTATTGATGATCTGGATGGGGGCAGCGAGGCACCCTCAGTAAGTTTGCAGGTGACACCAAGGGCCCCAAGAGAGCTGGTTCCTATTCGAGGATCACCTCCTCCAAGCTCAGGGGTGCTGCATCCCAGTGAAGAGGATGTCAAGCCAAAATGCCAGGAGGCCTGCAAGGATGAGCAAGGAGCTNGCAAGGATGAGCAAGGAGCTCTTGGACAGCCTCAAACACAAAAAAGGAAGTCTACAGAGGGTGGAAGCAAGGACAGGCAGCCTGGGAGGAATATAGAGAAATTGTGCAAGTAGCCAGGGATTGGGTTAGGAAGCCTAAAGCCCTGATAGAGTTAAATCTGGCCATGGACATCAAAGGCAATAAGAAGAGCTTTTATAGGTATATCAGTGATGAAAGGAAGACTCGGGAAAATGTGGGCCCTTTCCAGAAGGAAACGGGAGATTTGGTCACACAGAATATGGAGAAGGCTGAGGTACTCAATGACTTTTTTTGTCTCGGACTTCACTGGCAAGTGCTCAAACCACACTGCCCAAGTCATGGAAGGCAAATGTGGGGACTGGGAGAATGAAGAACCACCCATGGTAGGAGTAGATCACGTTCAAGACCACTTAAGGAACCTGATGGGTTCCACAGGACCTGGTGAGATACATCCGTGGGTCCTGAGGGAACTGGCAGATGAAATTGCTAAGCCACTGTCCATCATACTTGAGACGTTGTGGTGGTCTGGTGAGGTTTCCACTGACTGGAAGAGGGGAAACATAACCCCCATTTTTAAAAAGGGAAAAAAAGAAGAGCCAGGGAACTACAGGCCAGTCACTCTCACTTCTGTGCCTGGAAAGATCATGGTGCAGATCCTCCTGGAAACTATGCTAAGATACATGGAAAATAAAGAAGTGATTGGTGACAACCAGCATGGCTTCACCAGAGGTAAATCATGCCTGACAAATTTGGTGGCCTTCTATGAAGAGATTTCACAGCTGGTGGATAAGGGAAGAGCAACTGATGTCATCTATCTGGACTTGTGCAAAGCATTTGATACTGTCCTGCATGACATTCTTGTCTCTAAATTAGAGAGGCATGGACTTAATGGATGGACCACTCAGTGAATAAGGAATTGGCTGGATGGTCACACTCAGAGTTGTGGTCAATGGCTCAATGGCCAAGTGGAGATCAGTGACAAGTGGCATTGCCCAGGAGTTGGTACTGGGACTGGGTTTTTTTAACGTCTTTGTTGGCGACATGGATGGTGGGGTGGGTGCACCCTCAGCAAGTTGGCCAACAACACCAAGTTGTGTGGTGTGGTCAGTGCGCTGGAGGGAAGGGATGCCATCCAGATGGACCCTGACAGCCTTGAGAGGTGGGACCATGCAAACCATGTGAAGTTCAACAAGACCAAGTGCAAGGTCCTGCGCCTGAGTCAGGGCAATTCCATGCATAAATACAGGCTGGGTGGAGAACAGGTAGAAAGCAGCCCTGAGAAGGACTTGGGGGTGTTGGTTGATGGTAAGATCAACATAAGCCAGCAGTGTGCGCTTGCAGCCCGGAAAGCCAATGTATCAAAAGCAGTGTCACCAGCAGCAGGTCAAGGGAGGTGATTCTCCCCCTCTACTCTGCTCTTGTGAGACCCCACCTGCAGTACTGTGTCCAGCTCTGGAGTCAGGAACAAAAGGAGGACATGGAGCTGTTGGAGTGAGTCCAGAGGAGGGCCACAAAGATGATGCTGAAGCCCCTCTCCTATGAAGACATGCTGAGAGAGTTGGGGTTGCTCTATATTTTTCAAGTGCTGGGCAACTGTAATGTTAGAGAACAGTTTAGATGTTTAATTTATTAGGAAACTGATACTTGTAAAGAGAAACTATTAGTTGAGTACAGGGAGTTGAATTTAAACATTTATTATTAAAGAAAAATTATGAAGCCTTGATTTGGTGCGGACACATCTGTGTCATTTAGCCATCAAATGAAACCCAGCCTTAATTCAAAGTATTAATGCTGTGTATGATGTCCTACTTTTATTTTCTGTAGATTTGAGTTTGGTCCTGCAAAACTTCTGTAGACAAGAAATGGCCCTTTGTCCACATTTGAACACTTGTGCTTAGGTACAGGAAGGGAAGTAGCTTTTTGCTGAAAGCCTAAATTTTCTAAAAAAAGAGCCTATCTGGCACTTCTTTTGAAAAGCATTTTTTGCTTAAATGTCACTTTATAAATGCTAACCTTAATAATTTACATGCAAATGAGCTTTGATGTTCTATTACACTGTTAAGAAAAGTAAAGAGTGGATGGGCACGTTAAAAGTTCAGATTTTGGATTGAAAGTGATGGCTGTCCAGGTTTGGTTTGCTCCCCACACAGAGGGGGTTGGGGAGCCAGCTGGTGCATCAGCTCGCAGAGTTCAGTAGGCTCAGCATCAGCAGGTGGGCTTGAGAACAGAGTCTGGGTGAAAAAATAATTGCAGGTGTGGAGTTGTCTATGGTGCTTTTCTGTAGTGGGCACAAGGGGACAGATGGAGGAGCTGGGGCAGTAGCACTGTGACAAATATGTACAAACAAAAATCTCCATATTTTGTAGCTTGACCATTATTGATCTTGGGAATATAGCTGCTGTTTTCTGCCACTGCCCACCCCTTGACAGGGGCAGGGGAAGATGCCCACCCCTTTTTATCTATAGGAAATGAAGACCAGGTCAAACAGGTACCAAGGAGCAGCCGCTCTGTGGCTTCTGAACCACCCAGGCCACAGCAATGTGTCTGGTAGCAATGGTGTGTGGCTCTGGGGTTTCTTGGGCCCCCTGAACCTCCTGGGGGAGCTGGTTTTACTGGGTGGCTCTGGGATCTGCTGGGCTTGGGCCAGTGAGGGTTCTGGAGATCCACCATTACATGTTGCTGCTAATGACTCCAGAAGCTCCTTTTCAGTGTCTTCAGCTTCCTGTTGAGTCCCTTTGCCTCCCAGCTGCAGTGAGGTGCAGTGGATGGTGAAATGAGGAGGAGGTATGAAAGCTGGCAGGCAGGAAGAGTAGTAATACGCTAAAGAAAAGAGGTTATTTACAAACTTCAGGCCCCTTTAAACAGGGAAACAAATAGCAGAGATGGGACAAAACAGGTCTCTTACATTTCAGCAGAGGTTTTAGATTACATCTGCCTTTCTGTATTGAATGTAAAATAGGAAGGGATCCATTTCTTATTTGGATGCAGCCATTTTTCCTGTTCAAGAAACATGAAATGTAGCTAGAGTAGTAATCTTGTAGGATCTGCTGTGTTGAGAATTCCGTGGGAAGAGCTGCAGTATGTCCATGCTGTTGGATGAGAGCCATTTCATATATTGAAGTTGTGGTCCATCTACCAGTGGCAAATCTTTTATATGCTCTAGGCAGACACAGGTACTGCCTTTTGGGTGAAAGGGCCTTTGGTAAATAAAAATGGGAAGAGGGAATGAAAAGAATGAACAAATATAAAATCAGCTCTCCTGATTGAGTGTCACAGTTGTCTCTGTTTTCATGTAATTGAAAATTGATTTTTTTTTCCTCACTGTTAGAGAAAGCATTCAGGCACACACACTGTGTTGATGTGTTCCTCCTTACTGTTTAGTATCAGTTAGCAGATTTACTAGAAGTACAGCTCCCTTCCAAACATTATTAATAAAGAACTCTAGCACTTTTCCAAAGGTACATCAGCTAATTTTTGATTCCCTATAATAAATTATTTAAACTTAAATCTTTCTTCTGCAGATGGTAGCAAGGTCTCTGGTGCAACCTTGATGGAGGTCTTATTGATGAATGACTTTAAACTTGCTATCAACAACACAGCATACAGTGTGTCACCTCCTGTAAAAGGTAAGAGCAATGCTTAATAACTTTGATTATCTCACTTCATCTAGTGAAAGGCATGGGAAGTCTCAGAAAACTGGAACGTGTCTGGAGAAAGGAATTTCTCTTTTTTTTTTTTTTACCATTGGATGGTCCTGCTTTTTGGGGTTGGAGGTGGGGAGAGAATGAAGAAGGGTAGGTTCTTGAAATGTTTCATATGACAAACATTTTCTTTTCAGATAAGCTGAGTAGTGAGCATGCTACTAAAATGGAAGATATCAAATCCTTGGTTCACAGACTGTTTGTGGCTCTACATTCAGAAGATCACCAGATCAGGAAAGAAAGAGAATTGCTGCAGAAACTAGACCATCTGAGAGATGAGCTGCTGCCTCTTGAACAGGTTGGAAAGTGGGGTTACTTTTTTAAAAAACTCAAAAGCATTTCCTTTCATCAAGGCTAAGTCCTGTGATAGAAAAAAAAATCAGTGTGAATGGCTAGAGTGTATCTGTTTTACCTGTTATGCAAACGACGGTCAATTAAAATAAAATTATTTTCAGTTTACTACTTTTCCCTTCTGTTATGCACATGTCCTGGGTAGAAATCACAACACCTGGAGAAAGCTGTCATGAACAAGCCTCAGTGTGGCTAGCATTGGGATTGAAAGTCCTTGTAGTCACCTGTTGCTCTGTGAGTTCTGAATACCCATTACAGAAAAAACAACAGTGAGGTAGAAATCATCCGTGGCTTAGGCTAGTGTTTTCTATAGCACCAAGGCAAATTATTTGGACAAATGGTTGCCATAAGCCAAGAAAGGAAGGTATGAATGCTGATCTGTGGCAGGCTGAGCCAGTATGGGGGGAATAAGCCAGAAAGGGCTTGACAAAGTGGACAAACTTTTCCTTAGTTTGTGCTTTGTGAGGACTGGCCTCAGCATTAACCAGAGCTGCCTTGAATGGTACATGGAAATCCAGTAGACATAAATTTGTAGTAGTGTGAAGGGGAGATTAAAAGCAGGAGATCTGGTTGCACTTGGATTTCAGTCCTTTTTGTTCTTGGCAGGGTAAGTCATTAAGAGGTTTCAGTAAAAGATCCTGAAAAAGGATCTAGCCCTGCATGAGAAAACGTAGTTGAGGAGCTGCTCATCAGTTGCACTCATGTTTACTTGAAGAGGTTTCTATATTTCTTTTCCTTAGATGAAAGCCAAAATCACAGACAGTGCAAGTGTGAAGACCTCCAGGCTTCTATGGGTTGGCTTAGCTGTGATGTCAATGCAAGGGGGAGCACTGGCATGGCTCACGTGGTGGGTTTATTCGTGGGACATCATGGAGCCAGTCACATACTTCATCACTTATGGGAGTGCCATGGCTTTCTATGCTTACTTTATTCTTACTAAACAGGTAAGTCCTCATTTTGTAAATGTCTGGAGTACTGCAAAGGAGGAAAACTGACTCTGAAAATCACATTTGGGCTCTGATAAAATATAATTCAGTAAGTAGCTTTGCTATCAGATAAGGACTTGTTTGATCCCTAATGGGGCTGGATATGAACGTTACGTTATGCGAAGTCAAGCCAGGTGTACTGTTCCACATGAACTGCAGACCAGATGCTGAGCAGAACTACTCTCTGTAAGATTTCATAATGTAGGGAATGAAAAGTGGTGAAAGAAGCCTCTCCTGTTAATTTTTATAGGTCACTTTGGTAAGTAAACAGCACCTTGCTCATTGCTGCAAAGGGAGAGCAACTAGTAGTGCTGTGCTGGTTTGTGAACTCCACCTTATACCAGGCCAGGAAGCAAATAACTGAACAATAGCTTTTTATTTGCTGGAGTTCACATATAAATGGTGCAGGGTGCCGGACAATTTGGAAATCTTGCAGTTGCATTATTGAAATACACCTAATTTAATGCCTGAAAAAATGTTATTGCTTTGTTCTTAGTAATCTGACTGCTTTTCTTTGACTTTGAATGAATGGAGGTAAATGTAGGAGAGCTGAAATGGGGCAGGAAACAGGCTTTGTTTAGCAGAAAAAATCTTGCAGAGTAACAAAAAACCATAACTGAGCTGCACAATACAGACTTGCCCTGAAATCCTGTAAGACTTCGAGGAATGTTTCTTTTTCCTGTTTTAGCTCTGTACTTTACTCCCAAAGTGGACATCTCGATGTTGAACTTTCTGTGATGCAATACACTTTCTGTTATGGAGGTATGTGGAAGAGTAGCCAACGCTTCCTTCCATAATACCAATGGATCTATAGACCTCATGAGATACTACGTTCCCTTAGTGAAAAGAGGAGATGTGTCTATGAACAGCTGGTGCTGAATGCGAATTTTACTCTTCACTGATTTTTAAGAAGGCTACTTTTTGTATACAAGTAGATAAAAAGATTGTTACTTGGCTTTTTTTAACAGCTGCTGATGCTGTTGTTTGAGACTTTTAAGTAAGTCTTTGAGAAATAGTAGCTGAGCTTTCTCTGACTCCTTGGAAGTAGTGTCCATTGATTCAGGCAGCTCCAGTCATGAAGATCAAGCTATGTCTTTATTCTGATTGAAGATTCCTTTAGATGCAATAGAAATAATTGCTACCGTGTGTCTAAAAGGCCCTTATGACCTATACAGGCATAACTTCATGTGTAGCCTCTTACCAGAATGTGTGTGTGTTGAACTAGATAAATCTTCCTGAAACATGCTGAATTTCTATCCAAAACTCATTTGTGCAGATAATCTTCTGACCTCTACCCAGTTTTCTTGCTGACCTCAGATATGTGCCCTGCTTTCTTCACTAGGACTACATTTACCCTGATGCTGAAGACAGGCAGTTCCTCCACTACTTCTATGGGAAATCCAAAAAACAGCATTTTAATGTGGAACGATATAACAAGCTCAAAGAAGACCTAGCAGAGGTATTTAAATACAGTCCTTAAATAACAAGGTAGCCTCTGGCTTAAGACTTTTTCAGTAAACTCTCAGCTAACAGAAAATTGACCTCGAGGTTTGTTACTTACATTCAAAATAAACAGTGTATTGCTTATCAGCCAGTTTGAGCTGTTTAAATAACCATATGATGTTTGCCATTGATTGCCAACTACTTCAGTAAGTGATCAGAAAGGGAGATCATTAATTTGATGTAAAACAAGTAAGTTAATCAGCCCTACACATACATTTTTTGCATACTCTTAACGTTGTATTTTGGGCCATTTTAATAGAACAGCTGCATTGCTTTTGGAGACAGTCTGTTTGCTGTGCTGCTGTGGTAACGCAATCTGCTCCCTTCCCTGGAAGGAGACTGTTTTTGCAGAGTTCAGAATTTGACATCTTAATCCTATTCCTTAGGTAAAAGGCTTAGATTCACAGAGTATGGGCAACTGATGGATAAGGTGGTGTGTGCGCCTAGGAGAAACTTTGTGGTCTTCATGACAAACTCTAGCAGATCTCCCACTCCTCAGTTCTTACTCCCCCATCCCATCTCGCCAGCCCTCTGTTCAGTGTCTTGTAAAAGAAAATTAAAACTACCCTTAATTTTAGTTCAAGGCCTGTTGTTGGGGGTATCATTTCATGAGCCACGGTTGACATTAGGCTAGAGTTTGATGCTTTGTCTGTAGCCTGTGAGTATGAATTTTGTAATTGTAAGTGCAGTAAAATAATACTTTGGGGTGTGAGTGAAGTGGGTGGACGGGCAGGGCACATGCTTCTCTCTGGAGACTGGCTGAATGACCTAAGAGCTCTCTAAATGTTCAACGTCCTCCATTTGATTAGTTTAGTTTCTTGCATAAGACCAATGCCTTATGAGAAAGGGAAGATACTGGATGTGTGAAAGAAGAGGAGAAAAAGGAGGGCTGCAGTAGGATGAACTCTCACTCTTTCTTGCACTGGCAGGCAGAAGAATCCCTGAGGCGTCTGCACCAGCCTTTGCACCTAAGGCTTCCGATCCAGGAAATCCAAGACAAGGACTGACTTTGGTTTTGTATATATTAGAACTGCCCTTCCAAAGCTGATGTGAACATTTAGTTACTTTATAGAAACTGGATTATTTTTGACCACTATAGTTTTGAAAGTTGCAATAAATATCTATAAAAATTATTTGGTCACTTGATGATCTGTTTTGTTTTGTTGTTTGGTTTTTTTTGAACACTATAACGAAGCTGCTGAAGCAAAGTTTTTCAAGATATTAGTCAAATTTCATTAGTAAAATGAAGGCATTCTGCCTGCTGGTAAAATGACAGGGATGTTTTATAGATCAAGGGCTGCCTTTAGTACCACTTACAGCTCAGCAGTAGCTCACAGAATAATTAACTTCTGCATTGAGTATTAAGGATTTTTTTCCTGAAATTACTTTCCTTTTCCTTTGCTCTGTGCATTAACTCTGTTGGTTTAACACCACTGATGGAGATTAGACTTGCATCATAAGTAAGCTTTCTTTAGTAAATATTTCTGGAAAAATATATCAAACTAAAATAATTTATGTTTCACTGTTGCATTTTATTGAAAGAGTTTATCAAAACACTCAAACATACATGATTTATACAAAGCTTTAAAAGTAGCCATAGTAACATTTAACATACATGACTTGGAGCATAGTATATGGAAAGATTTAACTAAAGCAGAGCATGTAAATCAATTATTTTATATCCAGGAAAGTGGATTAAGGCACTTTTCTCAGCTTGAGTTCTCCATTGTCCCCCAGAGTTAAGTGTATGTATCAATAATGTAAAAAATAATAAATACTCACTTCTCATCAGTCTCATTGAAGTTACTGATGCTGCAGAAGTAACAATGCTATGGTGAAGCATCCTATAGTGACAAATGCACTATCACGTTTATGTACACGATGACAGAGCAGGGCTGCTCTCCTCTGGGGCCAAGGGGAGGAAGAGGCTGATAAAACACCAAGTCGTGGAATATGAAGGTTTGCATATGTTGTATTTTTCAGAGCTGCCTAGAGATCTCCAGCAGTTCTAGGTGAGCCTGGAACCTTGAAATTATTTGCTTCAACTTTGTGTATAAGGTGAGCTTACCCCAAGTCCAATTAAGCAAGCTGTACGCGGTCTCATTTCACTACTGTTTGCTTTTCTCTTGAGGATGCAAAGCACCTGCAAGCTTTAATTGTGCCCCAATGTAAATGATGTGTAAGCACAAAGAAGCCCTTTGTCTACAGTAATGCTACAATTGTACTCAAGGAATTAAGTTCCTTTTTAGTGTTGAGAGAAAATAAAAAAATGTCTAAAGCTAAAAATCCACAAAAATAGGAAGGTGGATACTGCTGTCCACAGATTAAAAAAGATGCCCAACAAATTTATTCCCTGTAAACTGTGCTCTTGGAGCAAGAAAAGCTAATTAATGCAACATTTGAAATGTTCTGGAAATAGTAAAATGTGCCATAGTTGGATGGCAATCAAGCAAAAAACTTTTCAGGAAGAAAGTAACCTAGAGTACCCGTTTCCATAAAATCTGAGCACCTCTTAATAGTTTTGCACCAGTCAACTTTTCCCAAAGTCCCTGATATAAACAGAGCTGTAATAGTAGCTTGAAAATTGCTTTAAGATTTTAGGAACCATTATATATACAAACTATAATGTTTGATCCCAGTTTTTTTGCAAACAATCTTGTAGAATATTAGTCTTCTGAACTAAGATCATGTAGTTTTCACTTCTGGAGTGAGTATCAGTTAATGATTGTAATTTTTAAATAAAAATCTACTTAGATTTTTTATGAAAATACAATTTTTTAGTTAACATTGAGGCAAAACAGGGAATCTGTTTTTTTCCTATAGCATTAATGTCTCTGCACATATCCACTTTGCGATGAGATACTTTCCTGTTAACGACAGTAAGAAGTTCTGTGAACTCCAAGGAAGAGCCGTGCTTCCTAAGTGCCTCACACAAATCCTGAATGTACCAGGAGCCATTTACAGTTTCACGATGAGAAAAGTAACCTATTGTAGAACAGAAACAAAATTATATCTAAATGAAAGCAGTGATGCCACTTGAAAAATATTAATGAGAGTTACTGGTCACTAGCTGCATCGGTGAGGGATTACTAATGGGTGTAAATCTTAATGTGCCAATTACATAATTTCACTGGAAATTGTATATGGGAAATGGATTTGAGATCATTTACAGTGCTCAGTCAAAAGGAGCAAGGTTCAGGGACTGGCAGCTCACAGGATTGTATCTGCACGTGACCAGAGAGCAGACACAACTGAGGACAAGACACATGGAGGACTGGAGAGGACAGCCATGTAGTGCAAGGAAATTTAGAAGCCCCCAGAATCCTACAGTCCTGGAAAAGAGGGGACTGCTTGCTGAGCAGACAGCTCAGCAGCAAGACTATAGTGAGAATGTTTTTGCTTGGCAAATGAACTGCAACCTGGATAGTTATTTTCACTTTTTCCTTAATGTGTGAGGCTTTTTCCCAGACAAGATGTAACTTACTAGACATGCAAAACAGATGACCTGGAACTGTACTCATTATTTTGACTGCAGAATGAAGACGTGTTCAAGCTTCTTACAGTTAAGTATCAGACATCAGATGCAAAATATTAGAACTTACCTTGCGCCACAGAGTAGCACATGATAAAGTCTGCACCAGCAGGCAGGGTATAGACACCAGCTGCATCCACTTCAGTCTCATTGACAGTGGATTCATCACTACCGTCTGTTGAATCCGGAGCAATAACTGGATTGTCATGTTTATCACCTCGACATGCCTGTTGGTGAGAAGTATTGTTATGCTTTCACCTCAGCCAAGCTCACGCGTGTGAATATGGTACTTGGTTCTGACACTAACCAGAGGGGACTTCTGTTCAGTAGGATGTTCCGCATTACCATGGATTCATAAAGACCCATTTACTTCTCTGTCAGTTAAAATATTGGTGGCGAAGTCCAGTGAAAGCTCTGAGATGATCACAGAATCGCCGAGATTGGAAGAGACCTCTGGAGATCACTAGTCCAACCACCATGCTTGAAGCAGGGTTAGCTAGAGCAGGTTATCCAGGACCATGTCTAGTCATCTTTCATGTATCTTCAAAAATAGAGACTGCACAACCTCTCCGGCTGACCTCTTCCAGTGCTTGACCACCCTCACAGTAAAAAAAGTGTTTTCCTGTGCTGAGATAGAATTTCACATGTTTTAATTTGTGCCAGTTGCCTCTTGTCTGTCACTGAGCACCACTGAAAAAAGCCTGGCTCCCTCTTCTTTATTCCCTTCCACAAGGTATTTATAACATTGATAAGATTCCCCTGAGCCACCTTCTCCAAGCTGAACAGTCCCAGTCCTCCCAGCCTTTCCTCATATGAGAGATGCTGCATTCCCTTAATCATCTTTTTTAGGCCTTTGCAGGACACACTCCAGTAAGCCTGTATCTTCTTGGAGTGGGGAACCCAGAACTGGACAGTTTGACAGTTGCAGCCTCACCCGTGCTGAGTAGAGAGAGAAATCACCTCCCTTAGGTCTGTTAACAAGGCAGCATTGAATAAATGCTCTGAAGCACAGCCATCACTGTATGCTGTTACACTGCTGTTCTTAGTTCAGTCTCAAACGTTGGTTGAGAGAGCTGGGGTTTTCTTGTGAGAAGCCAGTAAGCCCAGTATTGTCAGTGTTACAGAAAAGCTATACATGGAGCATAAAAAGGTAAGAACACACTCAAGAGGTACAAAGTAGGTAAGGAACATTACTTAACTATCACTAACGAGAGAAACATGAAAATAATCTTTCATTTACGGTGGTGAAGTTCTATCCTTGCTGTTTCCTCTGATTTCCAAAGGTAAATGCTACGCCAGTTGTGCTGTTAAAGAACTCAGTCAAGTTAATTTGCAATTACTCTCTAAACTACAATTGTAGTCTGCTGAAGGCCAGGTTCTCATGTGAGTTTGCTAATTGTAATCTGGATAAAATGGGATAAAGCCCTGAGTAACCCAGTTTGACCCTATAACCAACTCTACTTTGAACAGGAGGCTGGACCGGAGACCTCCTGAGGTCCCTTTCAACTTGCATTATCCTGTGAAACAGGAGGTTACATATGGGCTTTATCTGACCACTTAGCACAAGCAGTATTTCTGAGATAATCAAATCTTAGATTGATTCTTTAAATTCTACAGAGATGCCAAAATGTCACGAACAGAAAAGAAACAAAACAAAAAAATAAAGAAAAAAAAAAACAACAAAAAAACCCCATCACCACCACCACAATCAAAACCAACCAAACAGAAAAACCCACAAAAAACCAACTTCTCTAAGGATCAAGTAAAGGGACTTTCCTGGAAGGAAACAGTGAAGATGAGGCTTGATAGCCTTCTACAGCCTAGCCTAGGGCTGTGAGGTATGAACAGTAGGAACTGAGCTGCGACTGTACACAACTTTCTCAAAAGAATGCTATCCTCTCTGCCATTAAATATACACCGACAGTCAATCCAACATGGGCTTAATTGGGGTTGCTCTTCATAAATTACTTATTAAATCCAGCTAGAATAACAATATTAACACCTTTTTTCTTTTTTTTAAAAAAAAGCAGAAGAATCCTTGTCTTAAATGCCTTTAAGAGATAGTTTTCCATACCTTCTTTCTTAAAGATGCAAAAACTTTCCCTCAGGAAAACTTGACTTGTGTATTACAAGATGATATAGGTCAGTGTTAATTTAACTGGTGCCAGAAACGGACGTATTACCTGAATGATAAATATCTTTGGTTTTCCTACCAGACTCTGGCACTTGTCTCCTCTGAACATGTCTGTGATGGTCTCAATTTTAATTTGTGCATCATAGGCATAAACATGATCATTCTCACCGTGACTCAGGAACACACAAACAAAGCAGTCAGCATTACTGTGGTCATCCTTAGAGGCTGAAATAGTAAAGTAGTATTTAGATGACTAAACAGTGATCTCTAGGTTTAAAAATCATTGTACATTTCTATCATATAATTTAATCTCAGATCAGTCCTTTCAAATGAACCCTATTTTCAGATAGTGTAACACTGCAAAGATTTGAAGATGCAGTTCAACATGGCTGAAGATGAGGGCCACAACAAGTAAAAAGAGTGTTATTAACTTCTCCCAGCTGCAGGTCCTTTCTGTCAGCTCTTAGCAACTTCATTAGTTCTCTCCACAGAAGCTTCACTTAGAATCACAGAATCATAGAATGGTTTGGGTTAGAAGGGACCTTAAAGATCATCTAGTTCTAACCTGGCCTTGAACACTTTCAGGGAGGGGGCATCTACAACCTCCCTGGGCAAGCTGTTCCAGTGTCTTACCACCCACACAGTAGAGAACTTCTTCCTAATATCCAATCTAAATCTACCTTCCTTTAGTTTGAAACCGTTCCCCCTTGTCCTATCATTCCATGTCCTTGAAAAAAGTCCCTCTCCAGCTTTCCTGTAGGCCCGCTTCAGGTACTAGAAGGCTGCTATGAGGTCTCCTTGGAGCCTTCTGTCCTCCAAGCTGAACAAACACAACTGTCTCAGCTTTTCTTCATAGGAGAGGTGCTCCAGCCCCCTGACCACCTTTGTGGTCCTCCTCTGGACTTACTCCAAGAGCTCTATGTCCTTTTACATTGCAATAAAGTAATCTGAAGTCTAACCCTTTTCTAACATTAAAAAACTCCCTTGTGCACAAAAATTATTTTAAGAGAGATGAACAGAGAGAATGGGAGAAAAATACATAGTTAGACATAACCAGTATATAGTCTCCTACCTTCATAAATTTTCTGCAGTACATCTTCTGCTTTCAGATCATCAAAATGTCTGACTTCAAATCCAAGATCTGTCAAACTTGTTAAAACACATCATCATTAGTAAAAGTCTTGCTCAAATTATGTTTGAGTTGCTACCATCTCATTTGCTTTCCCTGTGAGACAGTGAATATTCATGTTTATGCATTATTTATGAAACAAACTACTGAAGTTGACTTTGAACTCAAACCGGTGTCAAGTGCAGGTGTAATATTTAAAGTTACTGCAAAGAGTTTGTCGTAAGAGAGCTCTGGGCTCACTGAAATCACAGGACTTGTGCCAGCAGTTTCTGTGACTTAAAGGAATGCACCTTGAAGCTTTTTTATTATGGCTTTCTTTGCCAAAGTTACATAGGTGCTTATGTCTGCAAAATCTTTTGTTCTATACTTACACATAAGATTTAGTTAACTGCTTATTTGACCATGATTTCTGAAGTTTAGCTTTTTAAGCTTTGGTAGAGAAACAAAGTTTCTTACCTGCGTTTCAGATTGTTTCTGTCTGCAAGAGTCCCACGTCTCTCTGGCAGCCTTAAATGCCAAAAGAAGTGCTCGTGATTGAAGATTAACGCAATTCCTCTTCTTTGATGGTTCATTTTGTATTGTGCTGCAGGATCAAGTGTTTGTCTGTTGCCAGAGATGGAAAACATTCTCAATAAATGAGTTAATGACTAATTGAATTCCCTTCTTGTATTCCTGCTAGCTGAGATTTTTAATTGACTGGATTTGGAGGATCCAATTTCAGAAGACAAGACCTCAAAATGCTATATTTTAGGAAGAGCCTAAATCACTAGGGGTTTTTTTTTTTAAGCTTGGGCACATCAAGCAATTCAGTAAAAACAAGTGTTGGGTGTGTACTAGGCTCTATCAGATAGGTTGATCAGTTTCTCTACAAGGTATTTGTATTTTCTCTTGTCAGGAGGCTGTTTCATTAGTAACACAGTATGGCATATAGTAGTGCACTTTAGACTTGTCTCCAGTTCTCCATGGTACGTGTTTAGTTGGATAGTATTTAACATAATGGGATAGTGCATATGTTGCTGTCTGAGATTTGCTTCAAGTTCTTCTAACTAAACCGAATGCTGCATCATAAGCAATAGACTCTAAACTGGTGATGAGGCGATATGCATAGTGTATCTTGCAAAAGAGAAATTTGTATTATTTACTTTACAAAATGTAAGCTATGACAATACAACTGTTTGCCTAAGTTTTTAGCAACCAGTCAACAAAATCCTAAAGCTTGAAGGACAGTGTTGTTCTGAAGGACAAAACTGACCCAGAACAGACCCTGAAATGACTGACCCAGCTTCTAAGTAGAGGACTTTAAACTATCATGGCAACAAACATATGGGGCGCCTGTGTGTTTGGAGTAGCATTCAGCAGTTTTATTGTTTTATGAACAAATCACAGAAGTCTCTGATAGCACACTATGGACTATACACTTGGACCCAAAAGGTCTTTTCCAAGTGCTGGCACAGCTTTATTTTGAGAGACAAAGCAGACAATCTTACTGCTTTTGTAGACAGAGATATCAGTGTAGAAAACAGAAGCTAAAACATTTAGGAAGAGCCTAAATCACCAGGGCAATAGCCTTGGCAATAGACAAGGCCATGTCATGGGTGTACAGATTCACAGTACAGGTTATGCTGCCCTAGGACTGGCTCTAGTCAGAGGAGTTATTTTTGTTGTGTTACTGGTTTTTTCCTGCTATGAAATGTTCAGTTTTGGTGCAATTGGTGGAAGAAGTTGCTTAGCAGATGTTACTTAAAGATTGCAGCTTCATCAACAAAAGGCTTTTGTTTCACTACAAAATTACCAAAGTCATCCATAAACTATTTTGGCTGTGTTATGAGCAGTCACTTAATAAAACATCTGTTTGTAACATCTGAATAAGATATTCAGGTACAAGAATTCAAACAGGGAACAGGATTCTGGATTATTGTTCATAATCTGGGGGTTTCTACAATGTTGGCCAGATAACCAATAAGAAAAGTTGAGTGGGGTGCTTTATTACACTCTCCCCAATTTGAATACTTAACATGATAAAATGCAAAGACGTCAAATTTTAACCTTGTAATTATGAATAGTATTTCACTTGTACCAGTACCAGAGTTTATTCGGATTTTGGCAATTTATCTTTGATCCCTGAGGCGTCCCTTCCAACCTGGTATTCTGTGATACTATGATCTTCCTTAGGATTCAGCTAGACATAGGGCTAGCAGGGATTTTGGACATTAAAATGACCATTAAAGGATGGTTCCCTAAATAGTTCTTCCTCTCCTCAGCTGTATTCATCGAGTGGGTGAGGCAAAGGAAGTTAATCAGGCAGGTAGTTTACCTTTTCCAGGGCCAGATGATGTTGTAAGATGGAGTATAAAAAAATCATGGAATCACTATCCCATGGTCCCTTCCCCCACCTTCTAGAGCAATATATTCCTGTGCTACACTCTATCACTTAATCTGTCCAATTGTTCCTTAGATTGTGTTGGTATTTTTGCCACAGTCTCTCTGCACATTCCCTAACATAAAAGGAGTCCACTCCTAAGAGTCCCTTCTGCATGCCTTCATGATAAGAAGGGAGGTTCTACATCTGGTGTAGCTAAAACTAGGAACATGTTCTGTAAGTGGCAGGAGTTGAGCCGTATAATCCAGTCACATTCTTAACAAAAACCAGAAAAGCCTGCACTGACCTCAGTGACGTGGGCCGTCATTACCATCAGCAATTTACCTTACATCAAGAGCATCCACTTCAGTGCTGTTCTGATTTCCATCTGTTAGAGAGAACAAAAAGTGATTTAGCCACTAAATCATTCATTAAAAATAAACAATTTGAACCTGTGCATCCAGCCTTAAAGGTTAGCTGATAATATGAACAGAAAGCTTGTTCACACATCAGGTAAGCAGGCATACAGTTAAACAGCTTCATTAGCATTTGTCTGCATGCACAGCTTTGGGAGGCTGTTCTTAAAGTTCTGAGTCCAAACAGTCTGAATTTTAGGTGGTCAAGACATGCATATTTTATATCTGTCTGTGTATCTGTATCTACATAGACATATTCAGAGATCATGATTTTATATAACTAGGTGGCTGTATTTATTTAAACAGAGTCTCTAACTCAATAGTTAGATTTTACATAATCTAAAAATACACTGGTGTTTCTTCAGTAATGCTGCTAATGCAACACCGAGCATTCTCTTTGAGGTTGGATGCAGTGTATGAGTCACAGCAGGTAGTGTAACAGTGTGTATGGCTAATGACAACTGAGAAGATGCAAGATTTATATCTTTTACTGAACTATATAGATGTAAGTATCTCCAGTAACAGAATGCACATAAAGGTAACATTGTGGGAACAACAGGGAACATTGCACATCTTGGGAGTGTGCAGAACTAAAGACTTGCAGATGGTTAGGGCAAAATAGTTATTCCTTTTGCCTAAACATCTCCATGGGCTATACAATCACAGCTCCTACTACTACCAGTGGAGACTAAATACCATGTTATGAAAACTACATGCTATGCTGTACCTGTGGTGGTTAATGTAGGTCTGCTATCCAACTGGACATGGCCTGCAATTAGAAGAGAAGATGGGTCATGCATGCGTATATTACACAAACTATATTGTATATATGATGCTACCTTTTCACATCTGTTGTTCTCACCCGATTAAAGCCTTTTGCAAAACAAACTAACATAGATACATATTGATAGAGGAGGAAAGTTCAGAGACATTAGAATAAGCTTGCAGAAATCTAGACCTGGCTTTAGAAGCTTTTATGTTGAACACCACAGTACAGGAGAGCAGGGGCATGGCTCAGAGGAAGTCACATGCTTCTAACTGTTCCTATTTACATGTGAACTTCACACTGCCAAGTATCAATCATGCTTTCAGGTGCCGAGTCTTACAATTGCCACTAGTACCCGAATGCACAAAGAAAGCTATTTCAGATAGCTTGAAATGCAACGTGTAGGTGAAACTAAGGACAGAAGTGCTGAAAATTAGAGTAGATACAACACAGCAACACCATCTCTGCCTTTGATTATAGGAAGCCAGAGATCTTTAAGAGTGCATCTCTATGTTTAAATTTACACTGTAGTTTTGCTTGTGTACCCGAGATCTGGCTGATGCTTCTTCCTCAACTTGAGGGGGGGACAACCTACCCCTCAGAAAAGGACAGACCATAAAAATGTTACAGTAATTAAACTTTTAGACAGCAAATGCTGTCACGTAGAACAGAGGAAGAACAGAATTCCTGGGCCAAAGGAAATCAGGGAAAGATGGGTTTCCTGTTCTTTTAGTCCTGTTTAGTCAGTTCCCAGCTCTTCATTGCCATTGCCACAGTGCAGCTTCATGAAAGCACACACTGCTTCAATGATGATGGTTTATTAAAAGCTTTCTGCTTTGTCTTTCACAGGCTTGTTCTGAACCCCGAATGCTCGCAATGGGACTTGTCTCGGAGCTCATGAGGATGGATTGTTTCGGAGGAGTCCGAGGCACTGGGTTACACTGGGATACACAACAGCTTTCCCTGGATACGGTGTAACCTCCACAGCTCCGCCATGCGGGCCGAAGGCCGTGCCGGTTGGGAAATACCAGTGACCAAACAGCACCGAAAAAGAAGAAAGAAAGAAAAAGGCATACATAAACCTACCAGGATCTCCGGGATCACGGGCACACAGCCTGCCCGCTCCTGCCCTGCCCGAGCCCCGGCCCCGCGCTTTCC
>VZRW01005927.1:0-26532 GCA_013398125.1 Aegotheles bennettii
TTTTATAATAATATAATAATATATTGATAATTAATAAATTAACATATAAATAATACTACCAATATTATATTACTAATATTAATAATATTACTGATATTATATCAAAAGTTACATTATTAAATTTTCAGGCAGCAACTCCCAAATTCTTGCAGCTGTAGCAGCATTTTTTAATGTAAATAAAGAAATATGCTGCAGAATATTAGCCTGCATTTATAAACTCAAGAGTATGTTGTCCCAGCTCAGCTAGGGGGAATTTACAGTCTCTGAGCTGAAACTAAGTTGCTTTTAGTCAGCTCATGGTATATCTGTAGGTCCTGAAAGGAGGGTGAGTCTTCCTAGATAAGCAGGTTGGGTGTCCCTTTTTTAAGGTGTATTAACATGATGTCCTACTAAAGAACTGGCAGAAAGCTTAGGTTGTGGTAGGAAACTTTTATGATATCATAAAAAGTGAAATGTCTTTGTAATGTTAGAAAATTTTCTTTAAACTAAAACGACATGGAAGACAGAGACAAAATAAATCTTAATGTAATTGTATGTTCCATGGGATAATTTTGAGAAGTAAACTGTCATCCTTCTTGTTAGCAGAACATGGGGAGGATGGCAGCATTTTTCAACAATTCTAATTTAAACTCTCATAGTACTGTTCATTCTGCAGCCTGAACTTTGATTTGGCTGTTGGTCCTGTTGAGTTTCTAACAATCACAGAAGCACTGGTCAGCACTCCAGGTTTAGTGAAGACACTTTCATTAACAAGGGACTGGTTTGACACTTAAGTGACCGACTGGATATTGGTGCAGGATTTCAAACTGTGCATTTGGACTTTTTGTCTTAAATATTATCTTAAAACAAAACAAAGCAAAAAAAAGAAAAGGCAAAACACAAAAACCCCCCCAAGATCTGAAACCTTGAATTTATGGGCTATTGACAAAGTGTGAACTGAACAGGACTTGAAAATAGATTGCCTTGTTGCTTACTCAGTAGTTACAGTTCTGAATATGCGTGAGTTTGTCCAGAAAGAATGAAATTTCTGTATGAGGAGAGCAAATCCAATGTTCTGTGTGACTGCAGCCTGCTCCAAGCATCACAGACGTGGCTGTTGCTGGAGCTGGTGTTGGTGCTGGTCCAGTGCACAGCAGAAGTTCCAGGTCTTGTTGCAGTGTGAGTCCAAGAGAGGAGTAGCTGATGGCTATTAAAATTGTGGGGTTTAACTTTCTGTAGCTTAAGAAGCCCTAGCAAGTAGATTTCTTTTTAAGTTTGTATATTTTAAAACAGTGGCAGTGTTGTTTATCCGTTGTTCCTTTAATGGAACTGGGAAACTTAAGCATGGTCCCTGCCAAGAGCTGCCTGGCCAAGCAGATCCCAGACAGGCTGCCACAACATTTCAGATTTGTGGAGGAAGCACATCCCATATTTACATGCACTGACAATTTCTGTTGTTCTAAAACCCAAGACCTAGAAGATAAGGCTTGTATCCAACCACTGCAGGCAGCCTCTTGCATTATTTAAGAATATTTGCTGCTGTGTATAATTGTGGAAATTATCATAGAGAAATCTTGGGTCATTTAGCTTTGTTTTCCTAATTTGCTTTGTAAAACATGCTGATTGAAATTGTA
This sequence comes from Aegotheles bennettii, assembly GCA_013398125.1. NCBI lineage: Eukaryota > Metazoa > Chordata > Aves > Caprimulgiformes > Aegothelidae > Aegotheles > Aegotheles bennettii. The sequence continues at coordinate 1,614 of VZRW01005927.1, forward strand.
ATCTATAAAGAATAGAAACAACAGAGTGTGGAGAGAGGTGGTAGAATACTGAGAGAAGACTGGAGTTGCCCAGCTATGAGATGTATTCAACTAGAATTCCCACACAAGGTGGAAGCCTGTGTGCCCGTAAATACTGACAGTGGATGAGAACATAAAAAAGGTACTGCTGGCAAAGGATGTTAGGGAGGTGGTATGCAGCAGTATCCTTTTTTTTTTTCATCTCTAAGCTAGGACAGCCATGTTATCTCATCTGCAGTGATGAACACCTTCAGAATTCCTTCATGTGACCGTTGGCATGGGCTTGCTTCTCCGTCTTCCCCAACCTGATGAAGGTGGCACTTGGTTTGCAGATATTGTAAATGTTTATTGTCTCTGACATGCAAGGAGCAATGATGTCTGTCCCTTTAGTTAGCAAAGCATTGTCACTTAAATCAGTTCTTGAGGTTTCTCTTGCCAGAGGTGAGTTGGTGACAAAAACCTGGACTAAAATATTCTGCAACATTTTATTCTTTCTCAAACACAAAACTGACGTATCTACAAGCACTTGCAGCCTGTGAGTAGCTCTAAAAATATCTGCTGCAAGAAGGTCAGTCATGGGTCTCAAGGGAACACCAAAAGTCAATGAACCCTAGAAAATACTGACATTGCTCGTTAAACTCCAGTGTCAAGCCTGGGTTAATAAACCTGCTTCTGCTCTTCCTGCTGAATGGGATGTCTGTGAGAATCAGTTTGGTGTATTTTAACTTCCCTTTGTTCTTCCTAATAGCAACAGCTACTTTCTTCATAGTAGCAACAGCTGATTAAAGTGGATGTTGCTTGAGCACAGCCTGTTCTGTGAAGTGGAATAGCTACAGTGGAAAAATGTATTGAAAATAGTGGTGTCTGAATAGTAAAAGCATTTCATAATTACTGTTTGTGGTCTAAAATACTTGGCTTATAACCAAGCTAATGCCCTGTTTTCATACATGGGATAGGTGTTACTTTTAAGATGGCTTCCCAAAACTTCCATAGGATTTGTTTCTCCTCTAAGCAGTTGTATTTTTAACATTGTGCTTTGGAGTGTGGTTGATCAGAATCAGCACTTACAGACAAGAGACTGGCTTTTTCACATCTCTTAACCTTTTTGGACCTGGGTTTTAATTTTTAAAAGGAAAATGGGAATGCCTGCAAGTGCAGAGAAGGAATGGGAAGTTTTAGATAGACTGTTACCTGTGTATAAGTATTTTACTGAGCTGCCCAGAATGGAAGATGGTCCCAAAGAAAACAAATACTAAGAAGGGTTCAGAACTAACGTGAACTTCTTGTACCATCCATAGCTGAAAGGTGCAGTATGAACTCTGAGTATTATGAGGAGACAGTGTTTTGTTCATGTGTTCGTGAGACTGTTTTCTTTTGTAAACCTGCTGTGAATAAAGTGCCTTTTAACCTTCTTTTTTTTTTCATCAAGATTGCAAAGGTGGATTGCAAAGAAGTACTGGACATCATATGTAATCTGGAATCTGAGGGACAAGAAAACACTGCTTTTATTCTTTGTACAACATACCTTACTCATCAGCTTCAAACAGCAAATGTGTATTGCTCTTGGTAAGTAATAAATATTACTGCTACTCATAAGTTCCTCACTGGCTTAAATGCAAGAGGATTGAGCTAATACAGTACAAGAATATCTAGAGAAAGTGGATATGTCTTTATCTTGAAGTACATCAGGCTGAAGTACTTTCTAGATAACTTGTGACACAATAAATAAGGTCTCAACTTGCTAGAGTAATAAAGCAGTTAGACAAAAGTAATGTTTAAATCATTTAGAAATGAAACAGCACTCATTGTTGGCATTAACAATAATGCTTCAACAATATAGTAGTTCTTTAAGTAGTGCTGGATCAGTGCTGTCTGGGTAGGTAGAGCTTTGTGGTTCTATAAAGTATGTTGTAATTCAGTTCTTCCCTCTTTTGAATACTTAGACCCATGAGAGACCCCCTTGAGATCTGTTCTATATTTTTATGATTTCTGTAACTATGAGAATTGTAGTGCTAGATCTTGGTCAAACTGTGACTATAAAACTTTTCTGCCATCTTAACTGGCTGGAGATACAAAACTTTTTGCATCTGTTTCAGCAGTGATAGACTGGTAGAGCCAAAGCAGTGGAGTTGTTTTCTGCCCCTTAAAAAATGGGTTTGTAGTTTTGGCATTCAAGGTGTGGCAAAATGTGTCATTTTCTCCTGNAAATGTGTCATGTTCTCCTGTTTAAATGCTGATAGGGATGAAGCTTTACTTTACCAGGCATCTCAAGTATGTCTGGGAAATTCGGATTCTGTCAGCTGTGGCTTTGTTCATTTATTTACTCCCATATTTTAAAGCCATTAAGAAAAGTTTTCATAGCACTTAAGTGTCAGCAGGATGATTAATAGTCAAATCATCTGTACAGAAAAGGCCAGAAGTATTTACGTATTGCTTCTGCTCCAGGACAGAAAGGTCTTTGTGAGCAAAAGTATACCTTGTAGAGAGAAATGAACTTGTGGAAGACTTGAGGGGAGAGTCCACACTTGGAAGTTGTAGATGCTGACTGTTTTTTCACTACCAAAATGTGTCATTGGAGGTTAGATTAGAGCCATGTCCAAAGAGACACGAGGCTGAAGTCCATCCCATGGTGTCTTGTTAAAAAACAAAACAAACGCCAAAAAAATCTCAGCCAAACAAAAAAACCCAACAATAACATTCTTTCAGGGTGAACTGAATGATTTGCAGTTGTCCAAGGAGACTTGTTATGCAGTTCTACCTAAAAGCTGTATCCTTAGGATGCAAACAAAGAGAGTTGGGACTTCTTGTAGCTGAGACTTTCAGACTGTTGGGGCTGGAGAACAGACTTCAGTGATGTAGGATTTATTGTTACAGAATACCATCTCTTTTGTGACAACTATGGGTAGATTTTTTACTTGCAGTATGGAGTCTGTACTGAAACTATCTGGAATTTGAATGAAACTTTCAGATCCTGTAACTGTCTAACCTACATTTTCTTCTAACTGAGTCAGGAGAGATCAATTAGAGCTGTAGGTTTCTCATCTACATGCCAGTCTGGCCCATGATGGGGCCTGCCTTAGGCTAAATCCACACAAACCATGGGAGTAGGTACTTCCACATCAGCTTTAAAATTGGCTCGCCTGGGTGCCAAGCAGTGAAGGGTTGCAGATACAAATGTTAGCACAGTCTAGCAACACAGCATGTTCCTGCTTAAAGAAGGTGTTAGCAGGTTTGTGTCACTCATGCTGCAGTAGTGTCTTTGTCTAAACTGTTGTTAGTGCTTGTTCAAACTGTGCTGCTATGTCCATACATGCCACAGTTGCCTCCTCTGCTGCTGTTGGGACAAACTCCTCAAGTTCCAGCTGCCTTCCCCCAGGGATGAGACAGGAGAACGAAGTCTTCTGTCTGACACTGAAATTGTGTGGGTGTATAAATTGAAATTCTAGTACCCATACAGAGCACTACTTGTACAACAGAATTGCACACAACATATGTGGTGTGTATACATTTGAAGAGCAAAGCTTCTAGGAGCACAGGCTGAAGAAGTTCACCTTCTGTTGGACTCATAGCTTGTGAAACTGGTGTAATACTTCCTGACCATCAAATTACTTTCTCACTTTGAGGCTGTACCTCTAAGTCCCTTTAAAAAAAACAGTACTGCTGCTTGAAATTAAGGATGCCTTGCTGGTCTAATCATGAACTGCTGTTGAGTGGAGTGGTCTTTTTTATTGACCTCCACCTACTTTCCTTCTAGCAGATTCAGATCCAACGATTGATTATTTAGCCACAAGGTAGATTAATTCAAGTAGCTGATATGACATAAAACTTTTAATTTGGAGGGTTACTTCGGTCAGATTAACCAGTTTAACTGATGAGGCAGGAGATTGCCTTACAGATGGAGTAGTTATTATGGCTCACAAAAACGAGGAGGCCTCTGCTCCATACAGACCATGGTGATCACTAAAATCATTGCAGAGCTGATTTGAATCAATACCCTGGAAAAGAGATAAGGTAGTTTTGCTGTCTCTGCATTAGTAAATTGAGCTCAGTCAAAAGTGTGAGAAGTGTCAGGGCTGGCTGGCAGGACAGGAGATGCTGAGATGGGCTCAGTGCAATATGCAGATTTAGCCTAATCCTAGAGTTAAAACTAATGTGGAGGAATCACGTGCTGGAGTTTGCTTGCTAGCCATTATATAGGCTTAAATACAGCATAAACGCTTAAATACAGCATAAACACACACTTAAAATACTTAGTTAAATTGAATACATAAACTGAGACATCCTCCTCTCTGTGACCAGCTGCTGGTTGTAAGGGGCAGCAGTTGCTTAATTCACTTCAGTGAAGGTCCTGTCTGGTTCAGAAAGACAGGATTGTAATTGAAAGGTTATTTTACTTGCTTGGTCTACTGCTGATTTCAACTCTACTTACACTTCTTCTAGCAACTTCATTAACACCTTTTGAGCTGTGATTGTTAATAGTTACACTGAACTTCTTGTTGTGTGTATTTAATCATACGTGTGCGTAATGATGTTTCAAATCAATAAATTATTTAAGTTTTAATCAGTTTTAAGTATACTTGTGGTGCATTGTGTAATTTGATAGACCAGAACTGAGTAGTGACTAAAACATTTACTAAGAGAAGAGCGGAGTGAGAGCAGAGAAGAGCAGAGAGCCCCTGGTACAGTGTGTGTGCATGTCAGCTTCCCTTTGTGCTGCTAGGATTCAGTTCAACAGACAAGCTTTAGCTGTGTACTTGGAAATGCTCCACTCATCTGTAGGATCCTTAAATAAAGCTGTTTCCAGCAGAATTTTGTAGCTCACATCTTTCTTGATTTTTCAGAGTAGCAGTGTATTGATGAAGCATTCTCTGCTAGCCCGTGGCTGACTTGTAGCAGACACTGTAAGCAAGCAGTGTTGTCCAGTGTAATTCTGCTTGCTACCAGCCACCCATCCCCATTATTCTGGTCCCTGTCTTGCTCTATGCAGTGTCAGTGAACCAGCAAAAGTGACCCATGTCTAAAGTCTTCTGGTTTAGACAAAGGACAGCTGTTGACAACTGTGAACAGCTTGTGAAAGTGAGTATGCTTTTGAGACTCTTAGTGTGGATGAGTGCCTTATGGAGTGGATGAAGATGGAGCTGTGGTGCCACACTCGTGCTTGAGCCAGCCCTAACAATTTGCTGCTGTCAGAAAGTGGAAGATAAATTCTTGACATGCTGTGGGGCACAAGTCTGCCTGGTCTGTTGTTCTCGCTCTTGGCCCATCTGCCTCGCAGTGAGCACATTCATCTGACCCAGCCAGAACTGTGTGTAGCTTCCTGCAGATTAACACTTGGTTAGTTTACCATGCAGTCAGACAAGTGCCAGCGAGGAATTGCAGCACTGGTGCTTCTGGGATTTGTAAGCTGTTAAACCCATTTGGCTGAAACATCACTCTCAATCCAGAAAGGGAAAATCTGTCTTGCTTCCCTCCTGTCTTCGCTGCTCTAGCATCTGCCTGATGGCATAGTGCTAGCCCAGCACAAACCTCATGATTATTCTTGCATATTTGGAGAGATTAAGCTATTTCATTAGCTTAGCTCAGCTCATCCTGCACCTCCAAGAGAAGACCAGTACACCATGTGTGTATGTGAATTAGTGCTGGTGGTGTGAGGCAGCTTCATTCCACAGCTGAAGATGAAAGCAAACTTACATTTATATATTTTATTCCTCACCATAATTGGAAGCTTTTGCAATGATTGCTGATAATTGTAAAATAATGTGTAATGCTGCTTTTAAGACTACTGATAATTGGTGTCTTTGGAATTTTTATCTAAGCAGTCGTGCTGTTCTGGGCAGTGGTTCTGAGCTAGTGATTGCCTTGGTCTCCAACCAGTCAGGCAGTTCATCAGTCCATAAAATAATGTCATCTTTAGCATGAGCTGTAGCCAAGTACGACTTCAGAAAAACTTCTCTCTGGTCTGATACGCTGGTAAGATTGATTGATTTATTCATTCATTTTACTTCTAAGCATTACTAGACACCTGTCTGTTTGGAGTTCTCTGTTCTCTGCACTGCCTCACGTCAATTTAGAAATGAAAAACTGGCCAAATACTGAGAGTTGTCCTTTTTTGCCTTTCTATATGTGTGAAAATTATCTGAGGGAACACTCCTACATCACCATCCTTGAGGACCTGTTCCACCCATTCTTTGCAGAAAGAAGGGGTGAGAAGAGAAAGAGAACAGGGCAAACACTGAAAACTCTGCGTTGCCAAAAACTCCTAGGAGTAAGAACTGGTCTGATGGGAGGTGTCCCTGCTTGTGGCAGGGGTGTTGCAACTAGATGATCTTCAAGGTCCCTTCCAACCCAAACCATTCTATGATTATCCAGAGGGAAACCCTTCTCTTACTATTCTTCCAGCTCCCAACTATGTAAATGAACTGAATAGATACACAAAATGACTGGTGTCTTGATAAACTATTCTTCAAGTTTGTTTTGTTTTCATTGTGATGCCAGGATAATTTTTTTAATACTCTCTGTGTGTGTATATTTATATATTCTGTGCCTTCCTTGCGTAAGCTTCTTTTTATACAATTATTCCATGTTAGTTATCCTGATGTTCAAGTAAATTTACATTTTGCCAGCTTGCTGGGGATAAAGAACAGTGGAAAAAAATGCTGATATTCTGGGTGTCTGCTTTTTCTTCCTCTCTAGTTTTGTTTCAGGATTTAAGATCAAAATACCTTGTGTACTTGTTTCTTGTAGCTTTCTCTAGCTCCTCAGCTGTCTCTTCCCAGCTATGGAAGGCTGGTAATTGCATTTCCTGCTCTTTAAACAAAACAAACAAAAAAAAACCAACCAAACAAAACCCCAAAAGACCCCTGTTACTAGTAAATACTGTGCATTTTGGGGTAATAAATGTATCCCAGGTTAGATCCATAACAAGGCCTCATTACCTTTCACTTGGCTTAGGGTTCAAGAGTAGAATTGCGATCATGCAAAGGAAAAACCTTGCTGCTATTCATTGTGAAGCTTCCCTAGGTGCATTTTCCTGGTCTTTGGTTCTAGAGGCTATGACTGATCTTGCATGTAGCAATGTCTATGTATGATTTGATGCACAGAGCAGTTAAGCCAGCAAAGGTGAACTTGCTCTACTCTAGGAACAGGAACAAAACTTTTTTCAGGTGATGTTAAAAGATGCAGATCCTATCACTGCTGCTTTTCTGTTTCTGTGGCAGTCATTGTGATGGGGGAGCAACACAGTGACAGATTGCATCATTCAGTGGCTGTGCTGCCTTGGTTCTAATGAACTGCTCACAGAATAGCTCTGTGCTCACACGGTAGGAGCAGTAAAGCACATCACTGCTCAGAGTCAGTGGACAAAGCCCTCAGCTTACATATCCCTTAGCAACACCTTAGAAAGTGTGTTCTGTTAGAGGTGTCTCCTGAAGCACTGGGTGGCAGTTACATGGTTGAGATGCAGGTATCAATATCTAAGCTACTTGCCTAGTGGGAGAGAAGTGGCTGCTTTACATTGTGTTTCATCTTCAGCATTTTGAATTTCTGTGGGAAGAGTTAAGTCTCTGCAAGCGTGGGAGGTTTTTTCTCGTCTAGAAGGGAAGTCTAGGAAGCTTATAGATGGCCACATAAAGGGAGAAGGATCCCACTGCCAGTGTCTTTTCCCACTAGATAATAGGAGTTGTGCTGTGTTTTGATCTGATGCTGGTTTAGGAGTAAGGCACAGTGACAGTTCTCTTCAGCATCTCTTGGAGACGAAGACCTAATGGAAGAGTGTGCTGGTTTTTAATAGCACTTACATTGTTGTGGTGTCAACTCTGAACTGTACAGACTGTACAAACTGTGCATATCTGCAATGTTCTTACATTCTGCTTCCAACTCTTTGCAGGGAACTGACACTTTTCTGGAGCAAACTACAGAGAAGAATAGATCCTTCGTTAGATTCCTTCCTGGAGAGATGTCGTCAGTTTGGCATCATTGCCAAGACACTACAGCATTTATTTTTCTTGATAAGAGTCATACAATCTGAAGTAAGTAAGCTGCTGTCCAGAGTCTTTGGACACAGCCAGAACTGTTTACATGAGTCTATTGTTTTCTTAATATTACTGAACTGGTATGAAATATAGCTTATTTCATTATTCATACTTCCTGATCAACTGCCTAATAACTTACTAATAAAAATCTTTGAAAAATTACTGCCATTGTAGTTTTGTGTCAGCTTGCACACTGAAGTGACCTCCAATCCATGTGGAATGGTTTGTTTGTTACTTTGAAAATAAAGCATGGCAGTATTTTGCAAACAAAGCATAGCTGTGTTTTGATCTAACGCCTGTTTGGAAGTGAGGCACAGCAGCAATTTTCTACAGCATCTCTAAGAGATGGAGACTTGGCTGAGATGTCTCATATTTTTGTATTCTGAGAAAATACCACTTCCTCAAAACGTGTAATACAATCACAGCTGGACTTCTACCTGTTATTCTGACGCCTGTCTTTAGAGAGTTGCAGAAATGTTCAAGCGGTGCTTAACAGCAATTTTTATAAACTTGTAGTCTCTGTTTGAGGAGTAGTGGAAAGGCTTTAATTGATCCATCTACCCAGGAGACAAACATGGCATGCTTCTCATAAGCAGAGCAGAAGGGATAGCTATGGTTAATCTGGATTGTTGCTTAATAGGATATTTCTGTCTTCCTTTGATGGATGTTCTAGCTCTTGGAATTGGTTAGACCAAGATTTCCTGTGTCTGGTCACTGTATGAGAGCAGATTTGTGGAGGGTGCTTATGAATGAAAATGAATCAGGCTCACTTTAACTGAGGAAAAATAAACTAGCTGATAATAACAGCACTTTAACTGGTTCAGCAACAGTATTCCACAAATCATGAACCTTAAATTAGATTAGGGATTTTCCCTTAGGAATGTCACCTTTTCCAAAAGACTTCAGGGATTTCTTGCTGAAAAACAGCATAGTTTTGTACATGTAGAATAGAATTTGCCACATGAAGTTCAGTTTTATGAATGTTTCAATTAACTGGACCCTCCCAAATTTGCTCATATTTTTGCATTCTTATACAGACATGAGTTAATTCAGAGTTAAGGCATCAAATGTGTTATGGATAAAACAGAGGAGGTTCCTTTTTTCAATTAAATTTCTCTCCAGCTTCAAGTTTGTTTGCCTGGGGGTCTCTTTCACTGACTAGAATTAATTCTGTGAAGCAAATGAGTTATCAGGTGTGATTTGGTAAGAGAAGAACAAGTATCAGAGTCAAAGTAGAGATCAGAAAGGTTACATTATTGTCCTTTATAGGGGAGAGTCTGGAACAGTAATTTGGCAAAGGTGTATTCTGGTAGTGATTGCTCCTGGTTTCTCTGAAGTTGGCTTATTTCTACTTCTAAAATGTGCAGGAATGTGCACTTTATATATAAAGCATAATACATTGTAAACTATATACCAATTCTTTCTGTGTTTCCTGCTAAATATTATAGTAAATATTATAGTAAATATTATAGTAAATATTATAGTAAATATTATAGTAAGATTCCTTCTCATGGGGAAATAGCTTTTTTATTGCTACGTAACAAATTAACACTGTTATTGAACTTAAAGAAGTATTGCATGACTTCCAGTAGGCAGTGCACAGTGAGTACAAGAGCTTGCTAATTCTTATAATTTGTTCTTAGTTCTATTGGATCTTTGACATCTGAGCTGGTGTGGGTGTAGTTGTCATCCCTACACTATTCATAAATATCTTGTGGTACTTATCTTTACTAATAATCTGATCCTTACTAATAATGACTCAATTAATTACTTCATGCATTCAAACTCTTTATCAAACAAGGTAACTTTCAAATTTGGAAAATTTGGAAAATGTTATTTTTTAAAATCAGCATGTGAGTAATATTTTTGATATCTTCCTGATACTGTTGAGCAGCACCTCAGAGCTGCAGAGACTCCTCAGAAAGTGTTGGGGAAGTGAAATGTCAGTTACCTTCATCAGGAATGATTTCTTCTGCTGTACTGCTTACGTTGTTGAAGGTTGTATTGTTTCAGGGTGTGAATGTAGATTATTTTCCTTGCTACACAGTAATAATAACACCACATGTTCTGAATGAATAGCCTGTGTGGATGCTGTGTAAGGGATGTATAAGGAAGATTCACACCATTCTCTTTTAGACATCTGACTTAGTTATGATTTAGAGTCACTCAGTGAAGAGAGTGAGGAGTCAGAAAGATGTTTTTCAACATCTAATGCCTAAACCCATTCGTGTGACTCCTCCACAGAGTGCACTGAATGTGCTTCTCTTGCTTGAAAAGCAGAAGAGGTTCCTCTCATAAAATAAACTGCAACTTTTTAGGGTATGCTCAGTGGCTTGGGCACTTAACACTCAGAAGCCTGAACACATTCTGAATGGGCTGTAGTCTGTTAGATGCTCTCATTGCATGTTTCTTTGTAAGTACATTCTCTCAAGAACTGTTCTATAAAAGAAAGCACCATTTGTTTTGTGGCTGTTTGTTGTTTGATTTTTTTTTTGTTGTGTTTTTTTTTACACAGGCAGAAGAAGCAGGACTGGCTGTGTCTGTTTTGTTGTGCGTGAGAGCCCTTCAGATCAGATCAAACGGAAGCGATGAAATGAAGACATCAGTATGTAAAACAATTGCATGCCTTTTACCAGAAGACCTCGAAGTTAGGAGAGCTTGTCAGCTCACAGAATTTTTACTTGAGCCAACTTTGAGTGGATTTAATGTGTTGGAAGAGCTCTATATGCAACCAGATCAAAAGTTTGATGAAGAGAATGCGCTGGTTCCAAATTCACTCCGCTGTGAGCTGCTGTTAGCTTTAAAAGCATACTGGCCATTTGATCCTGAATTTTGGGACTGGAAGACTTTAAAGCGACATTGCCTTAAGCTGTTAGGGAAAGCAGCTTCTGATTCCGAGGAAGATGCAATTTGTAATATGTCAATCAATGAAACAGACATGTTAGAAACTTTCTTTAGTGACTATGATGAGACAAGAGAACATAAATATTATGATGGGAAAGACCCAATGAATCACCCTAAAGAAAAAGCAAGAGTAAAGAAACCCATTGGTTCTTCAGAAAGATACCAGAGATGGCTTCAATACAAATTCTTTTGTGTGCTCTGCAAAAAGGAGTGTATAGAGGCTAGAATACTGCATCATTCTAAGATGCATATGGAAGATGGTATTTATACGTGTCCAGTGTGTACAAAAAAGTTCAAGAGAAAGGAATTTTTTGTACCACATGTGATGGAGCATGTTAAGATGCCACCTAGTAGGACACACAGACCTAAAAAGAAAATCATACTGAAGAAAGAGAGATCGCCACAGAAGACAACAGCTCCCAGCATCCTGCCCCCAGTGTTTCAGGAAAAGCCACACCAGCCACAGCTGCCTGAGAACTTTGAAGATGACTCCCATGAATATGTCACCTTCAGCCAGCTGGAAAACTGCCAGCTGCAAGACAGGGACATCTATCCATGTCCCGGGACAGATTGTTCCAGGGTATTCAAACAGTTTAAATACTTAAGCGTCCACCTGAAAGCTGAACATCAAAACAACGATGAGAATGCAAAACACTACCTGGATATGAAAAACAGGAGGGAGAAGTGTGCGTTCTGTCGCAGGCACTTCATGACATCCTTCCACCTGCGGGAGCACGAGCGTGTGCACTGTGGCCCTCAGCCATACATGTGTGTGTCAATGGATTGTTATGCCAGATTTGGGTCAGTTAATGAGCTTCTCAATCACAAACAAACACACAATGATCTTCGTTATAAATGTGAGCTCAATGGCTGTAATATTGTTTTCAGTGACTTAGGGCAGCTTTACCATCACGAGGCACAGCACTTCAGGGATGCGTCGTACACCTGCAATTTCTTTGGCTGCAAAAAGTTTTATTATTCAAAAACTGAATTTCAGAATCACCTTGCGGCTCATAATATTGAAGTGTCAAATGGGGAAGTGAAGCAAACACTAAAAAAACTCGAAGAGTCGGTTTCGAAAGACAAATCTAGTTATCTTCCAGAGTCCCAGCTGCTTGAACAATCTGAAAATTCCAGTCTGAATGACAACTTGGATCCCTCAGGCTCTCAGGAAATTCCACAGATCAAGGAAGAAGCTCTTTCTGACAGTGAAGATCTAGACAGTGAAAGTAATTGCAGTCTTCATTGTGGGGACCACAGTGCAGATGCTGCAGGAAACCAAGGCCAGGTATCTCCTCTGCTGATTGAAACAATGGCTCCCAATCAATCAGTTCCAGGTTTTCTTAGGTCCCAGGAAGGGCTCTTCCACCCAGCAGATGTGAAACAACAGTGTTCCAATGCAGTTTGCATGAATGAAAAGAACCTTTCCTGTGATTTTGAAGGCTGCTGTTCCACACACAAAAATTCCAGGAGTATGCAAAAACACCTTCGCAGAGCCCATCCATATAATTTCAAAGGTAAAAAGAGTATGGAGGTGAAAACTAAAGACTTTCTTGATCTACTGAGTGATGCTCAGGACAGTAAATCCCCTACAGAGTTAGGTCATAATTCAGATACAAATGCTGACTCTCCAGAAAGCTTGTATTGTACTATAGATGCTAAAGGAAGAAATGGCCTGAAGGAAGAAACTTGCCCTTCTTCCCCAGAAACATCTTATTATGACAGTTCTAAAGAATCTAATATTGAGGACAATGTGTTGGAACTAATGTTAGGCTTGAAACATCTAAGCTTAAAAAATTCTAACATTCAGAATTCAAGACACAAGCCTTTTTTGGGCTCTTTACACTCCTATTCATCTAGGGATGCCAAGTGCCCTGAGTCAGTAGATGAAACTACCTCAAAATTTCAGCTTCAAGAGCAACAAGAGAATTTACCCAGCCAATACCTTACTCAGCTGGCAGCTAAACCATTTTTCTGTGAATGTCAAGGATGTACGTGTGAGTTTGTGACCAGAGAAGCTCTCTTAATGCATTATGTTAAAAAGCATAACTATTCAAAGGAGATGGTTCTTCAGTTAAACATGTTCCAGCATCGGTATTCGCCATTCAAGTGTCATATTTGCCAAAGATCATTTACAAGAAAAACACACCTTAGAATTCATTATAGAAACAAACATCAGATTGGCTGTGAAAGGGTGGCTCACAAGGCGTGTTCTAATGAAAAATTTGACCATGAAGGTCTATGTACAGATGATGTGCATAAAAATAGCACTGTTCCAGGACCTGTCTGTGCAAGCAACATTGAATTCATTGAACGTTCAGACCACGCCAACCAGCTGTGTCATCCTAAAAAGGAGGACTGCAGTTCTGAGACGGATTTGGAGTCCAGCGAAGAGACAGACAATAATGTAACAAGGAAGACATCTAACCTAGCTTCTCTGGACAGTCACAGGGAAGAACTGGAAGCAAGACAGGGAAGAGGAAGCAAAAGAACAGTTGCTAAAGGAAACTTGTGTTACATATTGCACAAGTACCACAAACCATTTCATTGTATACATAAAAGTTGCAACTCTGCATTTACCAACCAGAAAGGTTTGATTCGCCATTATAGAACTGTTCACCAGTATAATAAGGAACAGCTCTGCTTAGAAAAAGACAAAGCAAGAACAAAAAGGGAACTTGTCAAATGTAAAAAAATATTTGCATGCAAACACAAAGAGTGTGGTAAGCGTTTTTTATGTTCTAAAGCTCTTGCTAAGCATTGTAGTGACTTTCACGATGAACACTTTGCGGATCACAAACTGCTTTCTGAAGCTGAATCTGCAAGATTTGCTTGTAACCAACCCCATTGCCCTGCTGTATTTTATACCTTTAATAAGCTTAAACAGCACCTAATAGAAGAACATGCCAATGAAGAAAAATTAAACAAAGATTTTGAAATCCATTGTGACCTTAACGGCTGTGATCGAATTTTCACAAATTACAGTCACTACTCTCAACACGTGTATTTCCGGCATAGTGAATATTATGATAGTCTCTTTGGAAATCAGAACGAGGAAGAAGATGATAGAGAGAGAGAAAAAAGCAGACAAACTTATTTAAAAGACAATTTGAACGCAGGCAAGCAAAATGGGAAGCAGTTAAAAGAGAAATCGAAAAGAATTAGCAAAAGCAGAAAAAAGCATTTGGTGAATTTCAAAACAAAAGAGGAAGCCCTACAAATGTGCAAAGAGAAGTCGAACCAGACCCAGTACCCTTGCATGGTTCAGGGCTGTTTGTCTGTGGTCAAGTTGGAGAGCAGCATCGTGAGGCACTATAAGCGCACCCATCAGATGACCAATCTCTACATAGAGCAGCGCATTCAGAAACTCGTTGTTTGTGTTAAATGTGGCATAATGATTGAAAAACAGTCCTGCTCCCAAACAGCCTTAGACTCGGATAAAGAAGGTGTAAAAGATAAGGAGGATGAATCTGCTAATCCCACGTGTGTGCAGGAAAGTGAAAAACCTCTTGTTCCAAATACTGACTGTGATCCTCAAGACGCAGGCAAAGAAGACCCAAAAACGTGTCCATCGGGTAGCGTGGGGTTTGATGGGAGTGCCTTTGTCTATTCAGGTAATTTGAAATATAACCACAGTTCCAAGAACAGCTGTTTTGAAGAGCATAGCATCAGGGAGACAGTTGTGGGTAAACCTGAAGATCTCTCTGAAAATAGTGAAAGAGAGAATAGCTCTTATTTCCCCAGTTTACAGTTAGAGTTACCAAGAGAGAAGGAGCCAGAAGGGTGTCAGCATAGTGCAGTTAATCAGAATGCAAAAAGGAATGTACTTTGTGCTACAAAAGACAAATTTCAGAAGCCTCCAGTGTCCAAACCCTTCGATTTAAAAACATACAAACCAATGGGGTTTGAGTCTTCGTTTTTAAAATTCATTCAGGAAAGTGAGGGGAAAGATGACGATGACGATGATGACGATTTGGAGGAGGTGGTAGAGTGGGAGGCTCCTGAGCAGTTGCCAGGAGATAAAACTTTGCAGAAGGAGGGAGACAGTCAAGGGGATGCGCCAGTAAACAACTTTGTAAATGACAAAAATGTAATCATAACCCAAAATAACCATGGGCCACTAACAGAAATCCAGCCCTTGCTGTCAGAATCGTCATCTGCCCCTTCTCTAGAAAACCTGAGGGCCATCTTGGACAAGGCACTAACGGACTGCGGAGACCTTGCCTTGAAACAGCTTCATTACTTAAGACCAGTAGTTGTTCTCGAAAGATCCAAGTTTTCCACACCCCTCATAGACTTATTTCCAACAAAAAAGGCAGATGAGCTTTGTGTAGGAAGTACATAAGTAGTTTTGCTTAGAGCAGATTGCCTCCACTACTGCGAGATGGGGAGAACTTCAAATTAGAGCAGTAATTGTTACAGTACACACTGTTTAGGTTAGTTTGGACTGTTAAATTCCATGAATGTATAATATCTATCAAAAGTTGGCCAAGTTAATTTAGCTCCCCATTTTTTTTTTTCAATGGACTATGCTGATTTTGGTGCTATTTAACACATCAGAATACTGGGGGCTTCCTCTCAAAGAGTAAATGTGCATGATTGTATATGGAACAAGTACTAGGGTACCAGGGTTTGGGGGGCGATGGAGTTACTACTTGACTTGAATGTGCACCCTAGGGTGCTTTGTGTAACATATTGTACACTACAGCATCTTATATTTTTTGAGTTATGAGTTTCAATAAATTACAGTTTTTCACCCATTTGTTTATTGTACAGTAGATCTTTAATGTGGTTTACTTGTGGCTGAGTTCGGGACCATTTGGAGTGCATTGGACAATGTTGCTGAAGTTTTATGCCTCTGTAGATAATTTCTCAGACTGATGAAACAATATAGATACAGAAAAGTAAAGTACTACATTTTATTTTATAATATTCTCTGTGCTTTTTTCAGACTTGAAAGAATTATAACTAGTTAGGCAGGAAGCACTTGCCACTGAGAGATGAGAAAGTCCTACCTACCTTTCCCTTTAAAGAAAGAAGATGCTTCTGGGAGTGTCTGGTACAACAGAAGTGTTTGAAGGGTGTTGCCAGACTTCCAGATGAGTTGTGTGGCATGAAAGTATCAGTGCACATTTTGGGTTCCCTGATTAGCTTTTTGGATCACGACTAAAACCTCACTGGGAGATTCACCAGAATAGTAATCTGCTATTTTAAGATCTGTTTCTTGTTGTGCTTCTGGATACATCACGAGGCCCAGAATCTGTTTCCCCTGGGATTCTTATTTCCCAGTCTCCACAAGGATGCTAAGGAGCAAGCAGCAACCACAGCTTCTTATTAAGAGCTTGGGGGGTTTTGGGGGTGTTTTGGGTTTTGTACTGTGATCTGAAAGGTAGCAGTGGGAGGGAAATGGAGAAAACTTTGGGAAATGTTGTTTAAAACAGACCATAGATACTGGCTGGGTGCAGAAATGTAGAAGGCTGTCTAAAAAAGTGTCTGGAGAAGTGTTATGACCAGACCTGGACAGAAATGGGCATCTTCATATTACACTTACAAAAGTTATTTGAGCATCCTCAAAATAAAAGTTAGATTAAAGGTTGTGCACCAAGCAGCAGTGTAGTTTATTGCGTATCTTTTCCTGTCATTTCCATTCTCTAATCTATAAGTTTCTTGTAATGAAAGAAATACAGTTCATGAGCCTTCTCACTGTCTTTTAGAAATGGAAGTTAGGGTGAGAAGGGTAAATACTGCAACAGGGTCAGACACCTAAAGTAGCTGAATTGTATTCCAAAGTGATTTTTGTCTCTTTTTTTAAAAAAGTTCACCTTTTAATGTTAAGTTTGCATTATGTTCAAACATATTGAACCTTCTGGATCTCGAACAGGGAGAGAGATTAACTGCAAACTTAACAAACACGTGGTGACTGCTTCAGGTGAGACACCAGTACACTACTGGGGTCTTGAAGTATCCCACAAAGGAATCTGTCAGCATGAATACTAAATTCATTGAGGCTCTGAGTCTTCAGTTTTGGGTCAAGCAGCTGTATTTTCACTAGATGACCAGAGCTTCAAATATGATAGTGTTAAAGAATTCAAGCATTTAAAATACTCTGAATGAGAGAAATTGGCTAAGAATGCAGGAATTAAATGAGACAGAAAAGATGTATATATGCCACAGACCAGAGAAGTCGTAAGACAAAGGCAGCGTGCAAGCTTTTGCTTTGTGTAGTCCTAAAAATGTACCAAATCTTTAGAAAAATAGTTTTGATGTCATTGATTGGTTCCTACAACTTGAAATGCTGTGAGAACAGTCAGGAAAATTGATGTAATTAAATGCAAGAGTGATACTTAATGTGGTAATAAATCAGCTGAGTCATAAGAGACCAGTAAAGAACTTTCTACATGGGGAATAGCAAAGAGAAATAAATTCCACCAAAGCAAATGCCTGCAGACTTAAAAGGTAGGAGACAATTTTGTAATGACTCCTTAGGCTGGCTGAGCCCTCTTTGGAGGTAACAAAATTGTGTGTTCCTGAGACAGCTGCATTGTGCCTGAGGCTGGCTGCTGTTTCCATCCACGAGCACACCCTGATGGAAACCTGCTCTGGGCAGGGACCTGAAGTCATCTCAAGTGACCTGGGGACAACTCAGTTTTCATAAGAAATGTGAAAGGCAACACTTCTACATGTTTACACAAGCCAGAAACCAGAAGAAAATTGGATTTATTTTCAAGGTGCTGCTTTATGAAGTGGATGCAGCTTTAGGTAAATGGGGTATTTAATATGCAAACAATGGAATCATACAGATACTTTTTTCTTACAGTACTGAAGTAGTTACAATGTCTTTGCAAACCTGAGGGTATTTAAACACTTTTGCTTTCCATTGCCCTTGGTTTGGTGTACACTTGCTTAGCTGACAGCTGTGAATTTGTTTGACTGGGGTAACAGGACAGTGTGATCTGTCAAGCCATCATTTTTCCAAGTGCTACCAGAACTTGTCTTAAAAGTTCTGCAAGTCTTACAGTGCAGATGTAACATCTCCAGCTTCTGCTTTCAAACATAAGGGAGAAATCTTTTCTTGTGCAGGAAAGGAACATCATCACGTTGACTCCCTGAAAAAGGGTTCTTCCTGTGAGCAGCAGATGCCTGAGGCGATGTGGGTACAAGTGAACCGGGGCACGCTGCTTCCATTTTTTAAGTTATTGTCTTCAGGCGTGTGGATTTTATAGCAAAACAAGGTGTTTATTGGTTGTGCATGCCCAAATTGCCCAAGACTGGGGTGTCCTCCCATGCTGCCATGGGTAATAAAAACCTGTGAATACCTTACAGGAAGAGAGACCCCCTGGGCTGAGCTCTGTGCTCCTGGCAGGCCCCCGTTGGCAGAGCCAAGGGGTTCAGTGATTTCGCTGGTCATTTTCTGGCTGGCTTTGTCCATGCAGGATCTTTGAGTTTTACGATGCTGGTAAGGCCTTGTGATGTTCCACTGCACCAATTCTGCACCTTGGCTACCGTGAATTATTTGAGGGAAATTCAATTTCCAGTTAAGGCCTGGTGTGTCTGGTCAAGAATCTGAGCATGGTTATGGCAGAGAGCAGGGGAGGCTTAAATGAAACCTCCTTGCCTTTGTCTGGCCCTCTTGGGTGCTAAACCTGTTCTCCTCCTTCTCCCTGAAGTTTACAGCCGGCGCCCTGGAGCCCTTCTGCTCTCCTGTGCCCTACAACAGCATCACCGTGTCCACAGGACTTGCAAGGGGTGAGCGTGGGATAGGAGAGCTGCTGCTCTTCACTGAAAATGTAATTATGATTTGCAATTATAGGGAAGGAAGCAGGTGAGGAATGTGTCAGGCTGTGGTGTGGGGCAGGGATCTGGCTCAGCCGGCTGTGAGGAGTTGCTGGAGCTTCCTCGACCCAGAAAAGCACTGCCGTGGCTTTCCTGGTGGTCAGCAGGGATGGTTTTTGTTCTGGGGGCACACACCAGCTACAGAAAAGATAAGGCTGGGTTTTAATTTGTTTGACAGGTCGTTCTGCTAAATGGTTACAGATGGTAACATAGAAAAGGAGAAAATTAAATTGGCATTATTTTAATAAATAAATGATTAAAAACCCACAGACAAGTTCTGTTAGACTGGTAGAAATAAGATGAATGACTCATACTAAATGTTGTCTCAAGAACTGGCTAAAAAGGAGTGTTTAGTAGCACCCCTCTCATTACCTCTCTGCCAGGTTACACATCCATTGTGTGTGTATCGTGATATGGATATCACACACTGGTGTGTCCCCAGTGCTGCTGTGGCAAGCTCTGGATCTCAGCAGCATCTACCCTGTCTTCACTTAACACTACAGATGCCAAGTGTGCACAGAGTGCTTTGACCTCTCGTATTTGATCCTTGTAGGGCTCTGTAAAATCACATTTCCAAAACCATTTTGGTTTATTCTAGTTCAGCAAGAAGGGGACCCGCTCCCCTTCAGAATGAATTGTACCAGGCAAACCCTGTGACAAGAAAGTCTTCAGGTATTTAACACTGAGGAGTTCTTTTACTACAAAACTGTGTGAATGGTTTTGCACAGGAAGCAAGAGGGGGAGGAGGTGACTGCTGCTCTGCTATTGCTGCTTCAGATGCCCACAGAGATGAGCAGGCAGTGAATGTCCCACTGGTACCAAAAGCAGTCTCTGCTTCTCCTCTGTTCTCCGCAGGGATCTCCTGCTGTTCCCTCTGTACCAGCTCCAGCAGTGCTATGAATTTATTTAACTCCTTGAAACGTTAGAAAGCCAACCCATCAGCAGTAACAGACAGTTGAGTACCTTCCTACCATTACAGCGTGAGGAAACAGGGCTGCAACTCAAAAATACAACTTATTAAAGGGATCAGGGTGCAGTTACTGTGAGAGATTTGTGTTCCCTTTGGATGATTGTGGCATCTCATTACCCCGATTTCCCAAATCCCTATCCCTGTCCTCTAAGCAGCCTTCCCCTCTCCTACACTCTGATCTCTGCACTCCCATTTTCTGCCTGTGCTGTAACCCACCTTGTCCTCCTTCACAAGAGTAAACTCAGGCTTCACCTCCTTACCTAGAAATGCAGGTCCTGCCCTTTCCTTACTCGGTGTGAATGGAATCAACAAAAAAAGAACAGCTCAGACTCTGGAATCACAACCTTCCTGCTGTGAACGTGCCTGGCTGTGCTCTGCAACTGCCCCCTCCACCCCCCAGTTTCTTCCATGAGAAGCTGTCATGGTCCTTCCCAGCAGTAATTACTGTTGTGTGCCAAGTTCCTGCTATCTCAGCTGTCTCCAGGGATGGTCTGCACCAGCTTCTTCTCCCTGGGGACTTGACCAGGAGGGGCCAATTAGCTTGAATTCTTCCCTGTTTTTAAAAAGGAAAGAACTCACGTTGTGGGAATTCCCCTGCAGCAACATCCATCCGTCTGCGAGGGGAGTCCCAGAGCCAGCAGCCAAACCGGTGCCTTCACGGACCATGTGTGGTGCCAGCCTGCTTCATTCTTAAAAGGACTTAACAGAGCTTCCTCTAGCATTGGAGTCAGCGACACTGCATTGCAAGGAGAAAACAAGCAGCTGTTAGGAGACTGTCAAGGGACTGCTTGCAATATATACTGGGGGGGAAACCAGTCAAATACTGGTTTAGTCAGTATTAATGTTTGCACTTTCCTTCTCTTAGTGTGACTGTGAAAGGGTTTGGATGAGCACTGGTGAGGCTTTATGTGCATTACTGTGCTGAAGAAAAATAATTTAAACATCTTGTGTACCTGGGGAATGAGAATTCCAGTGGATGGATTAAAACAGCCCTTGGACACACTGAGGAGTGTCTCTCCTGTCTGCCCCTCCCATAACAGAGAGAAGCTGTGGGAGAGCATTGCAGAGGGAATCAGCAGGGACACAGCACTGGAAATCAGGAAAAAGGAGTTGCAAATTCTCCAAGCAGTTCTGGAAGATCTTTTCTGTAGAAGCAGTGAGGAAAGAGACCTCTGTGAGCTTGTGAAAGGTCAGAACAGAGATGAGTGGCCTCAGTAACAAAAAATGCATCCATCCCATAACAAAGGAACCCCCCTGGAGCCGTTGCTAAAGCACCAGAGAGCAGTTGTGTGACAGTCAGGAGCTGATTCTTTTGCATTTCAGGTCACTAAGAAACTCCCTGCTTGTCCAAGGAGGCTTTGTTGGAATTCTTAGTTTTACTGGGGATCAGGGATGGCAGGAGAGAGCATGGACAGAGAAACCACAGCACTGTGTTTGGGAAAGGCAATGCAGCTCCAGTACTGGGAAGAATGGCAGATGTAAATGGTGCAGGGAAGGGTGGCTGAGCAGCAGCAGGAACCAGCAGAAACCAACAAATAGCAAAGACTGGCAGAAAATTTCCTAATGTGATCAGATGTAGCCAGCTAAAAAGTATTTGGGAGAGGTGGAGTTGGAGATAGGGCAAAATTCCAGATCTATGTGGGGTGATCAACATAGGGTGAAAAGATGTTTTGAGTCCATAGGATCTGAAATTGGAGATGACAGTGACATGGACGAGGCTTCGAGACATGGATTTCAGCACAAGATGTGCTGGTGTCAGAACAGCACTCAGAAAACCCCGAGTGGAATAAGAGATTCCAGGTTTGCCCCTACAGGAGGGGCAAAGCCAGGCAAAGGTGAGATGTGCACACCCCTGGTCTGCAATGAGCATGAGTTGCTGCTGGCACAGGGCTCAGAGCTGCCCAGGAGTCCTGGGGAACACTGCACAAGTGTTGCTCAGCAGCACAGGCAGCAGGAGGAGCTTCCTCTGGAGCCCTGATCACCTCTCCCTTCAGAAGGGAGGTGTTGTGTCCTGTTCTGCAGGATGTGCACCCTGAACTCAGCTGTCTCTAGGGTACCATGACCCTGCATGGCCGTTGGGTTGCCAAAGGTTATGCCAGGTCACCTGCTGCATCTTTGGGACTGTGAGAAAACCTGATTAATTAAACTGATTAATGCCTGCGCCCTGATGCCAGGCCCAGAGGTGCAATTCCAGCTGTGCTTTCCTGGATGGGCTGGTTAACACTATGCTGATGGATTTGGAGCTGATGCAGGAGGAAGGCACCCCTTCTCTCTGGAGTTTACTTGCCAGACCTGTGACAACAGGCTCCCCATGGTCACAGAACTGTTTAGGTTAGAAGAGCCCATCTCCCTTGTCCCTACCTGCTGCTCAAGCAGGATCAGCAAGAGCTGTCCAGGCAGCTTCTGAATATCTCCAAAGGTGGAATATCTCCACAACCTGTCCCAGGGTTTTACCACTCTCACAGTAAAAACAAGTGTTTTCTTGTGTTCAGATGGAATTTTGTGGTTTTTAATTTGCGCCCGTTGCCTCTTATCCTGCTACTAGTCACTGCTGGGAAGAGTCTGGCTCCCTTGTCTTCATTCTCCAACATCAGACATTTACACACATTGATAAGGTCCCCCTGAGCCTTCTCCAGGCTGAACAGTCCCAGCTCTCTCAGCCTTTGCTCATACAAAAGGTGCTCCACTCCCTTCATCATCTTCATAGCCCTACACTGGACTCTCCAGTAGCTTTGTGTCTCTCTTGTACTTGGCCACTCCAGGTGTGGCCCACCAGCGCTGAGTAGAAAGGAAGGATCATCTCCCTTGACCTGCTGGCAACACAGATCCCCATAGACACAACTCCCTCCTACTGTGGCTGAGCTCAGGATCCCTCCTGTGTACTAACAACTCCCAGACATCAATGGGCTGCCATCAAGTTTTGCTGCACTTTCTAGAGCATCCTTAGTGCCAAACTCGCCACCTTCTGGGTCAAGTTTGCAGCCAAGAATGTGCTGCTCCTATTTTGCAGTGGTGGGGGCTGTCATAGCCTTCCTGCCCAAGCGGGACACCTCTGTATCTGACAGAACTGGTACCCAGCACTGCTCCTGAACACAGCTGCCTGTGAGGGCTGTCCCAGTGACCCAGTGCTGTGCTGAGCAATGTGATCCCTCCTGACCAGACCTGGCTGGAGCGCCTTGGACAGCTGATTCACCCCCCAGTGCCAGTCTGTGTCAGCCTTTGTCTGGGTTTCATGGTCAGGGGGAGCCACAACCCAGAGAACAGAATTGCTCTGTGACCCCCCTCCACCCTCCCGGGGGAAGATGAAAGGGGAATAAGGAAGAGAGACTGAAAGGTTGGGAGTTAAAACTAGAACAGGTTTAACAGAACGGAGAGGGGAGAGGAACAGGAGGGAAAGGGAACAAAATACACAAGTCTGTACAAACCCTGATCTCCATCATCACTGACGTGAGTGCCCGAAAGTCCCTCGTGGCAGAGCCAACGTGGGAAAAGGGTCCAAGGCTCTTCCCAGCACCTGATGGATTGGGATCCTGCAGAGCACGTAGTGAGCTGATGACAAGGAGCAGGATCCTCTCTCCAAGACATCCTGTGGAAACGAAGCAGCAAGGAAGAAGGGAGCAGGAGGGGTTGGACTTCCCATCCTCCTGGCTTTTATGGAGTGTGGCAGGACATGGGAGGGAACACGGACCCCTCTCTGCTCTGCCCTTCTTTCCCCCAGATCTCTCAGGGTCCTAAACTCCACCCTCTCTCTAGGTCCTCACACCAATACCATAAAACTTTGCCCATGCCCCCGCAAGCTGTAACAGCTTTGTAGCAAAGCCCTTTGATGGGGGGGATGACAGTTACCCCATGGGGAAACTGCAGGACTTTGGCTTTGAGCTCCACTCTCAAAGTTCCTATGAGCCCTAAATGCTGCTAGAAAGTGCTCGGGCGAGTTCAGAAGTGTGTTGACTGATCAGATCCACTTGGGAATTGTATTAAATTTGCCCTTGCCCAAGCAATTCTGCTCCATTGCTATCAAGCCACTCCTTGCCTCTTCCGGAGGGAGATGATGGTGTGGGTGTTCCCCAAGCTGGCCCTTTGGTGTGCAGTGTCCATGTTCTCTCTGTTCTCTCAGGATGCAGGAGACCCCATGCACGTGGACGCCCTCAAAAAAAAATCTCAGTGTCCTCCTCTGTGTTGGTCAAGCTGGGTCCTCACAGTCGGGGTCAGATGGAGACAAACCTTTTCTTGCCTGTACTGGGCCCTGGCCTGGGGGTACCTGTGTGATCCCCTTCTGCTGAGCCAAACCGGGGGCTGGAGGGGCCAGGGGACCTGCAGAGGTGGGATAGAACTCCCGGAGGGTCTTTCCCTCTGGAGAGATCACTGCTTGTCTGAGCATGTCCTGCCCTTCAACACCCATCGCCCCAGCCCTGCAGCCCTGGCCAGGCTCTAGAAGGAATAACTGAGTTGTTGTAATCACAGCCACAGTTGGGTTTCTGGGTGGGCCTGGAGTCTCGTGCTGGGGAGCAGAGCAGCACCACAGCTCCATGGCAGGGGAAACCTGCAACTGGGCTGTGCTGAGAGAGGACACGCCGGGGAGCAGAGCAGAGAGTAGCAAGGGTAAATATTTATTCATATATTCCTATATATTCATGAGATGGTGCAGCCAAGCTGGACCCCCCGGATGTGATTGTGCACAGGGTTTTTACACCCTCCCAAGGCCGAGGTGTGCCGGGACTGGGCCATCACCAACACAGAGCACAGCGCAGCTCTGCACAGCCCCGCTGCCGGCCCGTGAGCCCGGCTGGTTCCCGGGGGTACTGTCGGCATGGGGCTGGGATGCTGCTCCAGGGGGTCCCCTTCACCCCCCAGTGCCAGCTCTCGGCCCGCGGGAAGCACGGGCCGTGTTCCAGGGCTGGGCTCTCCCTGGTTTGTCCCACACGCACAGCAACACCGCAACCCCCCCGCCAGACCCCGGCACCGAGCCACGGGCACCGACGGGCCCGCAGCGGGCAGGGCGATCCCTGCGGCACCCGGGCCCGGGGGAGGTTCCTGTGCCCCGTGAGGGGCCCGGAACGAACCTCCCGGTGCCTCCCGACCCCGCCGCAGCCCCCGGGGCGCTCCCGGCCAGGCCGCCCCTCACCCGCCGCCCGCTCAGGAGCAGCCCGGGCCCGGCTGGGAC
>VZRW01005927.1:27227-52990 GCA_013398125.1 Aegotheles bennettii
GCCCCGAGCTGCAGCCGCCTCGGAAACCGACCCGGCCCCCCCTGCCCCGCCCCGCCTCGCCCCGGGGCTGTTGGGACTGACCCAGCACGGAGCATCCCCGGGGCAGCCCGGCCCTGCCCGGCCCTCGGCCGAGGGAGCCTGGGCGCCACAGCACTGCTGTTCCCCACCCCGCTGCGGGGCTGTGCGGGACATCCCCTGTGGAGGAGGTGACCCTGTCCCGGGCAGAGCCAGCACGGCTGGGGGGGCACTGCCAGGAGGGCAGGAGCGGTGCTGGTGACCCTGGAGCCATTGGAGCTCTGGCCATGGGAAGGATGTCTGGTGGAGTGAGGAAGGGCAGGAGCTTCTCCTTGAGAAGGGACAAGTGTATCGAAACAGGATCAGACAGTGGATGGAACAGGGGCTTAAACATTCTGAAGTGGTGAGTTCTCTGCCAAAAATGAGCTGGCACCTCGTTTGTGCAGCCACATCAGAGACGGCTGCTGAGCCAGTCGCATGGTTTGCATGGGATGATCTGGTGTTCAGCTTCAAGCTCTGCTCAGTTGTTACTGTGGTGCAGTCACATCCTGTGGAAAAATATGTGATCTTGATAGAGTAACTATAGTGGATGAAATTAATAAGTAGGCAGCACAGTTTCTGGTTATAACATCATAATGATGCTTCAGTTTTGTATTTGGAACTTGAGAGAAAACAGGAATTCAGGAATATTTTTTATTTTGTGAGTGTTTTTTTTAAAAAAAAAACTTCCTGTGGTGCTCCATGGGATTGTGTTCTGTGTTACTTTTAAACCTTCCTTATCTCTTTAAAAATATTGGACTTTAATTTTCCTTTTCAATTTTTCAGAGACGGGTGTACAGAACGACGACACATGTGCCACAGGAATTGGGACAGATCATGGATTCAGAAACATTCGAGAAATCTCGTCTGTATCAGCTGGACAAAAGTACCTTCAGCTTCTGGTCAGGCCTCTATTCAGAGGTTGAGGGCACTGTGAGTACCTGAGCTGCTCTAACATTCATTCGACGCTTTTCCTGAACTTAAATCGTGCAGTACTTTCATTCTTGGTGATCCTGTGCAGCTGCACTGTTGGCATTCTGGCCTCTTAGGTCAAACACTGAGCTCTGGAAGGCCTAGGATTCTGTGTTTCTTGTTTGTGGCTGTATTTACTGTATAAAAAGAAGGAATTATTCAGACAGTGTGTAATTTCTCTATGCTGTGCTGAGTCACACTGCACAACTACAACACATTATGTTTTAGTGGCACAGCTGACCTATTAATTGGTCTCCACTGCCAAATAATTAAGCAACATTAAAATTATTTTAAATTGTTACAAATAGAGACCTTTTTCTGTGTTTCGAGGGATGCAACTAGTTCCATTTTTAGATAAAATTTAAGTAGAAGGTTGAAGGAGAAGCCTCTGTGAGCAGGAAGAGCACCAATGAATACTCAAGTGTGAGAACAATCACACTGGGCGAGTAATGTTTGCATGTATGAAAAACCAGAGCCATTGAGTTAGAACAAAGCATTGACATTTGTGATACACAGCCAGCCTTAAGAGAAACCTTTTCTGACTCACTGCTCATCAGTAGCACAGCTGAGTCAGAGGGGAATCCTGAAATGCCTGACATTGTGAAAAATGCTTAGAGTACGACCCACTACATGATGGATGTGAGCAAGCAAAAAGGGCAGTTGTAAAAGATAATTAAAACAGTGTTGTAAAATAGTGTAATTCAGGTAACTGGTGTGAAACCAATACGTAAGCATAGTGACCCCTCTTAAGTTCTATGCCCTTGATTCTCTCTTGTGCTGCCCAACCTGTGCATTGTTTCATTTTGTATGACCTTGTAAAAATGTTGTTATACGTGTGTCAGGATAGCTCCTGTATTCTTTTTGTTGGGCTTTTTGGTATGCTGAGTAGAACTCAAGACAATTTTTGTGTGTATTTGAAGGGCTTCTATGTTTCTGACTTCATTTGAAATAGGAAGCTGTCCTGCAATAGTGGATTGATGGGCA
The DNA here is from genome assembly GCA_013398125.1 of Aegotheles bennettii. Lineage (NCBI taxonomy): Eukaryota > Metazoa > Chordata > Aves > Caprimulgiformes > Aegothelidae > Aegotheles > Aegotheles bennettii. The sequence continues at coordinate 29,238 of VZRW01005927.1, forward strand.
GGGTGACATGGTACCATCTAGTGTGTGCAACAAGTCACAATGTTCTGAAACTTTAGCTTGATTTCAACAGCTTTAGCCAAAACACCTTCCCTTGTTATTTTTAAGGAAGATATATATGATTGGAATGAGCCTCTTTTGCCACTGAATTTAGTGCCCTGCTAAACAAAGAGCTGTATGAGCCATCTGTGCTTATCTTCACCCTACTATCTTTATGGTCCCCCACAATGTTCTAGCTGCTAAGCTGGAGAGATGCAGGTTTGATAGATGGACTGTTCTATGGATAAAAACTGGCTGGATGGCTGTGTCCAAACAGTTATAGCCAATGGCTTAATGTCCATGTGGAAACCAGTGGTGTCCTTCAAGGGTCCATACTTGGACAAAAACTATTTGGTATCTTCTTCAACAACACAGACAGTGGGACTGAGTGCACCCTTGATGAGTTTGCAGGTGGCACCAAGCTCAGTGGTGCAGTTGATATACAAGAGAGAAGGGTTGCCATCCAGGGTGACCCCAACAGGCTTGAGGAGTGGGCCTGAGCAAACTTCATGTAGATCAACAAGGCCAAGTGCAAGGTCCTGCAGCTTGATTGGGGCAATCTCCAGTATCAGTACAGACTGGGGGATGAATGGATTGAGAACAGTCCTGTGGAGAAGTACTTAGTAGTACTCCTTGAAGAAAAGCTGGATATGAGCCACCAGTGTGTGCTTGCAGCCCAGAAGGCCAACCATATCCTGGGCTGCATCAGAAGTGGTGTCACCAGCAGGATGATGGAGGCGATTCTGCCCTTCTACTCTGCTCTGGTGAGACCCTACCTGGAGTGCTGTGTCCAGTTCTGGAGTCCCCAGAAAGACATGGATGTGTTGGAGCAGATCCACAGAAGGTCACAGAAATGATCAGAGGACTGGAACACCTGTGAAGAAAGGCTGAGAAAGTTGGGGTGGTTCAGCCTGGAGGAGAGAAGGCTCTGGGGAGACCTTGTTGTGACCTTTCAATATATGAGGGGTTTATAAGGAGGACAGAGACTTTTTACCAGGGCCTGTAGTGATGGGACAAGGAGCAGTGGTTTCAAACTGAAAGAGGGCAGGTTTAGACTGGACATAAGGAGGAAATTTTTTATGATGAGGGTGGTGAGACACCAAAAAAAGTTGCCCAGGGAAGCTGTGGATACCCTGTCATTGGAAGTTTTTAAGGTCTCGTTCAATGGAGCTTTGAGCAACCTGGTCTAGTGAAAGATGTCCCTGCCCATGACAGGGTAGTTGGACCAGATGATCTTTCAAGGTCCCTTTTCACCCAGACTAGTCAGTGATTGTACCTGTGGAGGAAAAGCACAGCCATGGACACAGTACTGACCATGTCATGACCTTTTCTTTCTGTTTTGTCCCTGTTACTGTAATAACAGGTCCACAATTATTCTGGCAGCTAATGGATCTGTTAAAGAAATGACTGCATCCAGCTGTCTTCCACAGCTGAGCCACAAGACCCAGACTGTGCTGGTGCTTTGTAAGCAGCACTCAAAACCAGTTACTAAGTCAAGCATCTGAGCTCATGTGTTGTTCCATTGTTCCAGCTGTGGTGGTGGTAAGCAGCTGGGAAACAGCAGTGTCTCAAAGTGCTGCTGCTGTTTTCTAATTGATTGCAGTGCTCTGCTTTTGGTGAGACATCGATGAACAAAAGCTAAGTGAAAAAAACATGGAATATGTGAATTAAAGCTTCCAGCTAATTAGTCGAGCACTGGCCTGAATAAGCAGGACTCAGGGCAGTCAGCTGAGATACTGCATGCCCATATTCTCTTAGTATTAGCAGTCATTTTCATCTTCTCAAAAAGAAGTTGGTGTTCCTGCTTGGGCTCCGTGGGTTGTGGTCTTTGCATTCTCTATCCCAAAGCTTCTGGAGTTTGGGATTGGGAGTGAGCTGTCCCGAGAGCATTGCTGATGGGCCTGCAAGCTGTCAGATGTCCAAGCTTTGCCTGCCTTTACAGATTTGCTACAGAGGTTGCAGAGCTCTGTGTAAGCAAGGTAACACTTGCAAGCCCAGTGGCTCCTGCATCTTATTTCTTCATTATGGCTCCACTGATGGAGTTTTGCTTAGCTAGAGCTAAATACTCTACAACCATAGAGTATCCCTGATACCCAGTCACCCCTGCCGATGGTTTTACCTTACTTGTACTGATGCTGGGCAATTCCTTCTCTGCAGCATAGCCACAGACTTTGGAAAGGCTGCTGTTTGTAGAGTTTCCTCAATGAATTTTATGTTAAAGTTGAAAAATTTGCGTGTGGTTGAACGCTCAGGTCCCATTTAGAAAGATGTAGAGGAAGTATATCACAGCCAGCTGTGAGCTTTGGAAGATCTCCATAGCCAGACCTCTCTGCTGCCTTTGTGTTATAATTCCTGTCCTTTAAAATTGTGTCCCTTGTTAAGACTTTGTATCTTCCCTTCTCCCAGGGAAAGCACACCCTCAGGTTTCTCTGATTATTTTGTCCCTGCAAAGGGAAAATTACACTTGAATGAAAATTCCCCCCCCCCAGTCCATTGTCATCCCAGGACAAGAGGTTTTATTGGAAAATTGGGAGTTGGAAAACATCCTTATGGTACTTTTTTTTGGTACATTTTAAAGATCAGAAAAAAATCTGCATAATAGCACTTTCCCAGCTGAACTAACTGGTCTAAAGAACCAGGCAATCTTGGAGGTGTGTAAAGCTGCTTCTGGTCAGTAATGTCAGCTATATGCTGAAAAGGTAATACAGGCTTGGAATAAAGCTCAGAGCTGAATTAGTTAGCAGCTGGAGCACTTGGAGAGATAAAGTAGTCATTAGCTTTGGAGTAGTGCAGATTGTAGGGATAGAGAACTAGGGTGATTATTTTTTGAGGTAATTGCTCGTGAAGCATTGAGAACTTCCAGCTGTCTACCATGGGCTGGGCACAGAGACCAGGTATCCATCTCTTCTTCCCTGTGCTGCTGCTCTAGACTTGATACTCAGCTGTTTAGATTTTGAGAACTTGTTCTCAGTTGTACTGAAATCTGCTGGCTTCACTTCAGACTTGAAGAAGAGCCTGTGTTTCCAAAAAACCCTGCCTCTTTGTTCCATTTACTGTGATCAACCTGATAAATAAAAACACCAGTGTGTTTCCTAATAGGGAGAATACTTTTGGTCTGAAGGCTGAAGCAATGGTATGGTTGTTATAAGGCTGTTAATTGCTCATTAGATTTCAGACAGCCCCTTCATACATTCCTCATTCCTGAGGCAAATTGTATGAGGTTCAACAATGCTCAGTGCTGGGTCCTGCACTTGGGTTGGAACAACTCAAGGCAACACTCCAGGCCTGGGGAAGAGTGGCTGGGAAGCTGCATGGTGGGAAAGGATCTGGGGGTGTTGGTGGCTGAATAAGAACCAGCAGAGTGCCCAGGGGGCCAAGGAGGCCAACAGCACCCTGGCTTGTATCAGCCATGGTGTGGCCAGCAGGAGCAGGGCAGGGATTGTCCCCCTGTGCTGGGCACTGGTGAGGCTGCACCTCAGATCCTGGGGTCAGCTCAGGGCCCCTCACACCAAGAAGGACATTGAGGGGCTGGGGGTGTCCAGAGAAGGGAATGGAGCTGGGGAAGGGTCTGGAGCACAAGTGTGATGGGGAGCAGCTGAGGGAACTGGGGTCATTTAACTTGGAGAAAAGGACGCTGAGGGGAGACCTTCTTGCTCTACAAATAACTGAAAGGAGGTTGGAGCAAAGTGGACATTGGTCTGTTTTCCCAGATAACCAATGATAGGACGAGAGGGAACAGCCTCAAGTTGTGCCAGGGGAAGTTTAGATTGGATATTGGGAACAATTTCTGCCCTGAAAGGGCTGTCAGGCCCTGGCACAGGCTGCCCAGAGCAGTGGTGGGGTAATCACTGGATATTCTGGTGATTAGGGACATGGTTTAGGGGTGAACTTGGTAGTTTTAGGTTAATGGTTGGACTCGATGATGTTAAGGGTCTTTTCCAACCTAAATGATTCTATAATTCTATTCTACAATCAAGCTTATACCCTTGATTTATAGGGTATGTGCACGTATGTGCTTCTCTGCATGTGTGATGATGACTTATTGCTCCTTTCTTTCATGTTGAGCTGTGTCTTTCTGTTTCTCAGAATCTGTCCTGGGATTATCAGATTCCAGCAGAGCTGAAGTGAGGTGGCCTCCTATTCTCTAGGTTTGCTACTTCCTTAGAGTGTAAACTGCATCCTTTATTGGCTTTGGGAACTGCCTGAACTTGAAGGAGGCTGTCGTGGCCCAAGTTGATGAAATTGGGTGACAGATTTGCAACGTTTTGGGGTAACCTAGCAAGTTAATTGAAGGGGAGATGCTGTGTTAGAATTACTAGTATGCTTTGATTTATTCCAGCCACTAAGTATGTGAGTATCTTTTTAGCTAATAAGTAGTATCAGCATCATGCTGGTAACTGTCTTTGTTCAGTGACTGGTACTTCTGGGATTTCCAGCTCTGAAACTTAAAGGTAGCCTGCAAGGCAGACACAAGCTTGATTTGGTCCTTTGTGTCTCCTGCTGACACTCAAAATGCACCCTGATAGTTAGGTTAGAAGAGTAAGCCTTTCAAAAATAAAAAAGTAAATAAAACCCTGGTACTGTGCCTACTGGAAGGCTGCCTACCTGATGTCTATATAGACACTGATGCATCACTTGCTAAGAAAGTAGATGTGCAGAATTTGGAAGTCCAGCTGCTCAACAGACACTGCCAGCCCTGCCTTGAGCAGCTGTCTCAGGCATCTCTTTGCTGATGGTGTGTCCCGAGTACTCCACTCCCTGTTCCTTCTCCACCTGTATGGCAGGAGGCATTGCGAGGCAGGCACAAGGAGGAGAGCATGAAGTTTTCTTAAAATGGTTGAAGCAGCATTAATATTGAAAGTGAAAACCTTACTCTGACTGCCTTTCTCTTGAGACTGTCCTGGTGCAGTCCAGCTGCTGAGCCTTGCACACCCCTCCTGGAGGTGCTATGCCATACAGCACAGGGCAAATGGGTTTTAAGGTCTTCTAAAAAATATAACTTGTGTCTGAGCCAATATAGCAACAAAGTCTGCAGTAAATGGGCTTGGGAATATGCTAGTATTTCCCAGGTGATAAAACAAAAAGGCAAATTTGACCTGATCTTTACTTCTGTAAAGTAAAAATAAACTATTGCCAAATATTCCAGGCTTTCTTTGTGCACTGTGAAGATCAGAGGGGCACAGACAGTCTAATTATAAAACTTTTCTTATTCACCCTTAAAAGGTGCTTATCATGCTGAAATTTTAATAGAAGTTGACAATCTCTCTCATATTGCCTCTGTGGTATGTGTTTTTGTTTTCAAGATGATTCTCCTCTGTGGAGGAATTCCTTTTCTCTGGAATCTGTCTGGTCAGATCTCTGGTCGTGCTGGGTTTGGACCAGAATATGAGGTAAGCAGTCTTTAAATTTTAGTGAAAATGTTTGGCCCATGAACTATACAGTTATAATAATTTTTAATTTTAAGCTTACATTTACTTGAAGTGGCATTTAGCTACAGGTAAAATATATTAAAAATGACATTTTCTGGTGAACGTGATTGTGTGAGTCTGAGAACTGATAACAATATCTGACTTTTAAATTAGCTTCCTCATTAAAATAGCCTTGTACATAAAAACATACAAGTCTCAAATCTGCTTGAGTCAAGCAGGGTGCTGGGGTGGGATTTTGGGGTTGTTTGGGTGTTGTCTTTACTAATCCTAGAGCTTCCTGCAAAGTAAAAGGGTAAGAAATTTAAGGCTACTGCTTGTTGTCTTTGTGCTGTGGATGAGGCAGCTATCCAAATTCTTGTCCTGAATCTTAGTTTTTATTTAAAACTATTTAATCAGTGTATTTTTTTTCCTTCTCAAACATAGTAAGCTATACTAGCGAGTGGTAATCTAATCATCGCAAACTTGTTATTTCTGTCAATTTATCTAACTTCATCTTCTAACCAGTTTCAGTGAAATTACTGACATAAAATCCATTTTGAACACCCATTAATGCTAGTACAGGTCAGGAAATTTCAGATTTTTTTATTTTTTATTTTTTTCCCCCTAGATTGTTCAGTCATTGGTGTTTCTGCTGCTTGCAACACTCTTCAGTGCAGTGACTGGTCTCCCATGGAGTTTATATAACACATTTGTCATAGAAGAGAAACATGGCTTCAACCAGCAGGTACTGCAGATAGCACTGATACTGACCTCAGGTCTTCAGGAGGTTTGGTTGTTTAGACAGACTGGTATGTCCATACCTGCCAAGGTTTGACACTGGGCCAGCAATTAAATGAATGGCAGATGCTCTCTATTACCCCTTTCCCTTCCTACACAGGGAAAGGGAAGAGAATAAAGGAGAGAGACTGATGGGCTGGGAACTGAACTGCACAGCTGGGATGAAACAGTAGTGATGAAAAATAAAGTAATGAAATATGTACAAATATATACCAATCCACTATCACCCCCCCAGTAATGCTGCTGTCCTCCACCCTGAGGCTGCAGGGCCCTGGGAAAGTCCTGGACTGGGCTCCTGGAGTCAGCAGATGGGAGCTGGAGGCAGGAACACATGCTACCTGGGAATATTAAAAGCAGGCAAGGAACACTATCTTCTGGAGTACTCCATTAGTGTGGGCAATACAGTTGTATCACTGCTGATACCAATGGTCACTCAGCAAGAATGTATCAGCAGATATATTCACTGTGTGACCGGAGTGCATATGTTTACGTAAAGACTAGTCTAAAATTGTGGATGTATGTCTGATTTGTGTTTCTAATAGTCACAGAAGCCTGAAGTATCTACCCAAGTTCTTGCCCCAAATCTTAGTTTTATTTAAATCTGTTTCACTGGTATTTTTTTTTCTTTCCAGAGGAGTTCCATATCTTTAACATAGTATGAGCTTTTTAATACAGCCTTGTTGGGAAGGATCTTAATGTGACAACATCCCCACTTCTGTGCCTTGCTGTAAGGCCTGAAGTACCAATTCCTGAAAGAGCTAGTGGGGTGTGTAATCATGTTGCAGAGTCACTAGGTCAGATTAATTCAGGTAGAAAATTCTATTGCTTCTATTAAAGTTATGCTAATTTTAAAACCTGAGACAGCTACGTGAGTAGTAACTGCATGTCAGTGGAAGCTTGGAGTAAAATGCCCAATATATATCTAAAAATCTTTAATAATTCTTCTATATGTTTCCAGTTAAGAGAGTCAGCTTAGTGGTAACTGGAAGTTAAGACAAATGGAGGCAACTGTTCTAAGACAAATTATTTTACAGTAGCTACGCTTCTTTAAGAGTTTTCTATTCTCTAAAAATCCCACAATGTCTGGGATGTAGATTTGTAAAGGAATTAAGGGACAGATAAGCTTAAATTTTCCTTTCGTCCTTTAATGAAGCGTATATGTGCAACACCAAATAAGGGTTTGGGTCAGATCTTACTATGGAAGAGTCCATCTGCATGGGCTTGGAGTCTGTGTAGATGAAAAGGTTCTTCCACCTCTTCTTAACTGACTGATTGGGATTTGCCTTACGTTTTTTTTCTGTGCACCCACTGGAAGGGATCAATTCATTAATCACTGTGGCACATGAGTACTTAACATTGATAATATCACTGATATCCTTTCTTTACAGACACTGGGATTTTTTTTTAAGGATGCTATCAAGAAGTTTATCGTGACTCAGTGTATTCTGTTGCCAGTGACATCCCTTCTGCTTTACATTATTAAAATAGGAGGAGACTACTTCTTCATCTATGCCTGGCTCTTCACGTTAGTTGTTTCCTTGGTGCGTATGAGAATGTGTTTGGGTTTCTTTCAAATGCTGACTTACTTGTGTGGCTCAGTGTGCTGAGGCTGAAAAACATAACCGCATAGAAATGGAGAAAAATCTAAATCTTCTGGGAATTTTAGTGGCTGCACACTTTAACAATGTGTCTTGCTCTCAGTGTACTTGTTCTGGAATTAATAACTCGTGTAAATTGTCCACATTAATGTGGTATCTTATATTTTATCTGTTTAATACAGGAGTGTCTTCATGAATTGAAAAATAAACATTCAAAAAACTTCAGAATAGACCCTGGAAATACAGCACTATGCAGTGATAAGATTTTCTTTTTCTTAAATGTAGAAAGAGCATAAGGACAAGACCCAGCTGTTCTGTAAGACAAGAGAGAATGTGGTTTGGTCATTAATGGACTTTTTTTACAGGTTTTCAAACCAGTTCTCAATTGCATTGCTTTGTACTGAGCCAAGTTGCAATTTTCAGTTTCTGGGTTCTGCTTCTGTAGCTGCTTTTACACACTGAATTGGTAACTGACATTTTTAGGGCTTATATTAAAAGGATCTTTCTGTATACATTGTAAGGATTTGCTGATTTCTGTAGTTACCATAAGCCTCAAGGTCTGGGTTTTTTTTTCTTTTTCTATTTAAACATAGTGCTCTTCTGTCTTTTTGCTCAATATACTAAACATTGCTGACCAAAGGAAGAAATACAACAGTACTTCTGTAATTACTAATTCATTTTTAGATTAAAAGAGCACCTTAACAAGTAAAAGAATTATTACATTACCATGATGAAATAAAGCCAGCCAGGTTAGCCTAACAGATTTTGGGCAGTCAGTCCCTAATTCTTTTCTGAAGTTCAGACTTCCTGGTTGAACTAGAGTAAATCACGAAGAAAATTTTTAGGAACACCTGGCTAGGAAATCATGATTGCTTTCATAAGCTTCTCTTATATGACTTAAATGTTGCTTTCTTTTTTTTTCTTTCTCCCTGCTGCTCCTAGAGTCGGATCACTTTCACAGCTTTCTTGGACTTTCAACTTGTCCACTTCCTTTCTAAAACACAGGCATTGCCTGGCCACACTTGTACAAAAATGTGATCATAATGCTACATGGGAGGCCATTGCAATTAACACAGGACAATCTGATTTCCCACTTATTTATTCAATAGCTGCATTGACTTCTGCAGACATGGCAACATCAGTTTAATTCACGACTGTAAAGTCTTTTCATAATCCTGTTTTTATGGGATTTGTATTTGTTTTTGTTGCTTACTTGTATTTTTGATTCACTGATACCTAACATGTAACTGAAGTAGAACCTGTGTAGATCAGTGGATTTCTGTATGGCTGCTAATTCTGGCATGGTACAGTTTCCAGTGATGTATTTATGAGGATCTCAATGGCAATAGTATAGTAGCAGAAGTGCTCCACTTAGGTGGTTGAGTCTAGCTTACAGTCACTACTTTGAGTTCCTTCAAGCTTTGTTTTTCTGTTTGTTGCCTTAGTTATAGTGTTTCCTGTTGTTTTGTTGCGCTAGCTCCTGCTTTCTCTAGTCCAGGTGTTCTTTTGCTCTGACATCTTCCCTTTTTTTGGTCTCTGAACGTATTTTGAAAATTCATAATGTTAGGTCTCAAATGTCAGTTCACATGTGTTGAAATGACTGTTACAGCCAGGCTTGGGCACACTCTGATCAATACTTTTCAAAGAATTGCTCTTTTTCTTTGATCAGCAGTATACTCTTAAATTATAATTCAAGCATTTGAGCTACTGCTGTCAAGCCAAATGAACCAGTCCATGCTTACAGGTCATTCTAGTGTAGCCTTATTATTTGCAGAATTGGAGAGATATTAGTTTCTCATGTGATATCCAGTCGATATTTAAAAGCTGTAAAGACTTGCTTTTTCACGGAAGGATTAAGCTGATATTTTGAAAGAACTGGTAGTTTCAGGATTGAAATAAGACACAGGATTTTCTGGAATGGCCTGCCCTCATTTGTACACCAAAAGTGAAACATTTTTCCCTTAGCTTCCTTTATACCAGTCATTGACTGCTTTTATTCTTGCCACCTTTTCTTTAAAACATATATTGTAAAAAATGTTGTGTGATCTCATATACTTTCTGAATGTCCATTCTGTAATCTTTATCAAGCAAGTGTAGTAGAAAGAACAGATGGAGGTAAGCAGTACCTAACACTAAATTTCAAGACAGAAGCCAGGACACTCTGAGCTGATACCACATTTCTTTCTCTGTCACTCTCCTATCACACACAGGTATTTCACTTTGGCTTTGCCTGCCCCTTCTCGTTGGGCTGTGCAGGTAGGTTTTTTCCCCTGAGATTTTACAGATCCTTTAGAAACTGATAAAACAGGTGTTGGCCTATCTTTTACACAACAAAAGGTAGAAATTATCTTGTGTCAGAGCTACAGATTTCTGTCCTGAAACATTATGTAGTAAGCCCAAGTGACTCACTTTCTTTTTTCCTTCCTTGCCCCCTGCCGAGGGTTAAGAGCCCAGACATTGGTGCTTTTCAGCTGCACAGGGTGTTGATCACAGTTTGAAGCCTTTGTGTGTAGTTTGAACAGTCTTTGGCCTGCAAAATAACCTTAAGAGGTGTTAGATTTACCCTTTAGAGTTGGGTTTAGGGAAAAATTCCAGTTGCATCCTTCTACCAGTCTGTTACACCTGCTGATAGCAAGGGATTACACAAAGATCAGAGATAGAAACTTACAATTAGTTCACACATACTACGTGGTCTGAGACACTTGTCTTCACTGAAACAGCTGATTTCTGCTCTAGAAAATACCCTCCTACACTAGCTGCAAAATATCTGCAGGGGTTTAAACCCTTAACAATTGCAGTAATGAAAATAACTTTTATTTTCTAGTGGTGTTTCATATTGATACCCTCACGTGCTGTGACTTTGGGAAAGTCAGTTTCCCTAGTTTTAGATTTTATTGGACTTTTTCAACAGTACAGATGCTTTCAAAAGCCAAGGTACTTGATTTCAGTGGAAAAAAACCTGTCCAGATAACTTCAAAGTTAATGTTGATGTCCATTCGCCTCTCATGTCCTGTTCCTTTCTTGCTAACCAGAATTTAAACTTTTCTTTGGTTCTTTTCTTTAAAATAAATAAATAAAATTCACTTTGTTAGGGTCCAAAACATGAGGGAAGGGAGTTCAGCTTTCTTTCTCTCACCAGTGTCCTGTCTTTCTCATCTGGGCTGCATCTGCTGCAGTTTGAAGAGATGCAAGTGGATTGTAGTGGTTTTGGGAACATGGCTGTTACTCGTTGTGGACCAGAGGCATCAGGCAGTTCCTTAGCCCTCTACGCAAATGGAAGAAGGGGAAGAAAATAGGGAATGTGAAATTTCTTGCCTTTTTTAGACTGTGGCTTTGCAAGTTAGCAGGAATTTGAAGAAGCAGGTCTGTGCCCTGGTTCAGTCAGTTCTGCTGCTCATTACAAACTGCTTCAGAGCTTTCCAGTATGGGTGAGGTGGGTGCAAGTGACAGCCTGTCCCTGGTAAGACCACTGCTCCCAGCTGTCACACTGGCTTTGCCTTCTGTGCTTTGATGAACCATCAGAGCAGAAGCACTGTTTACAGCAATTCTGAGGTCTGTAGATCAACCTTCTTCTACCCAAATCTTGCTGTTGAATTGCCAACTGTAATAGTCTGGGTAGTTGTTGTAGTAGATGGGATGAGGCACAGATAGCCTTTCTATAGATCACACTTCACACAGGACTCTGCTTTAGCAAGTGTTTTTCCTGAAATTGTGCCCTCCTCTTGTAGTTAACTCGTGCTCTACCTTTAGTACTAACCACACCTTGGTATGTCTTGTTTTTACTATGTCTTTGCAGGTGCTTGTTACAATCTATGCAGACTATATTGCACCTTTGTTTGATAAATTCATTCCACTTCCTGAGGGAGAGCTCAAGCAACAAATTGAAATAATGGCAAAGAGCATTGACTTCCCATTGACTAAGGTCTATGTTGTTGAAGGTGAGATTTTTAATTTTTTTTTTAATTAAAAAGACTACAATTTTGAACTTGTGGATTTTTAGCTTTGATTGTGGATGCTGTAGTTGGGTAGTTGCTTATATCCCACAGACTTTTCAATGTCTGTGCCATTTTCCCTTTATGCCTTGAGGTCAGAAAAGAGAAGCTGAATTTGGAAGCATTGTCTTGGCTCTGTGGAATGGAAATGCATAGCACAGTCAGAAATGGAAGCAGCAATCAAGATTGCAATTTTAGAACTTTAAATCAGAGGGAAAAGGTTTTCTTTTCTAGTCTCAGTTTAGCATTAATTATCTCAAAGTCCTTGGTGAAACAGTTGGAAAAGTTACAAAAGTTAAAAACATCTATTCCTTCATAGAGTGCATGAATGGTTTCTTACACTATGGCTGGATGGACTCACACCTTCTACTTGGACTGTAATGTTTTCACTTTCTAGTAATGAGTTTCTCATTCTCTTTTCTTAGGTTATGGAATGTAAGATGGAGTGTGGTAGCTGCCATGTCACTTCTTTTCCATTTCCATGTTTGTGGAGCACTCTATTGTTTGACGTTTCCACTGTGACTCATGTTGCTCCCTTCTGAACTTGTCTGCAAGGACTTTTCCAAATGTTGTTTTGGTTTTATGACCCGTCTTTGTGGATCAGAGATGTTTTTATTGCCTTGGTGAAAGCAGTAGGAGATGGCATAAAGAGCCGAAATGGTAGAATTTTGCTGTGAGAGAGAGTAATGAAGGCTTTATCTAGCCTGGAAGCTGGGGCATTCAAAAGTTGGGGCTGGCCAAATCCAGCCAGTGCTCTGCCTCAGTACAGCCAGGAACTAGGACTATTGATGTACCTGGGACACAAAAAACTGCTCTTTCCTACTGAAGTTGGAGCTTTTCAAGCTTGAGGGTCAGTACAGAGGCTTGCCAAATAAGCAAGTTTTTCCCCTATGCATTGCTGGCTGCATCCTGGCTTTTAACCATGGTGAGAGCCCTGTGAGTCAGCTGGTGGTACTCTGACACCTCTGTGGTGTACTACTGCACTGGTTGCTTCAGCTGCACTTAGTGGCAGTGATCTGCAGTGAAGGGAGGCAGCCAGACTCCCATTTTCTTTCCTGACATCCTCAAGAGTGTTGAGCCAGCACCTTCTGACCTGGGGGACTGTATGTGTGAACGTCTTTTTGTCTATATTTTTCTGCACTCTATCTTGGCTTTTTCCACTTCAGAACCAACTTCTGCAAGTCCTTTAATTTCATGGTTCATTCTGTAACAGGCAGATTACAAAGGTTACTTCTCTACCAACACTTGGTTGTAGTGTTTTTTGGTTTTTTTGATACGTAGATGAAAGAGAACATTGTGATTGTTCACATTTCTTCACTGAGAAGGAACTGGATGCTGAGGCTTCATACTCACACCAGCCTCTTCCTCTGTTAATCTGTCTTGGTTTGGTGCTGAATGATGCTTGGTGCATGGTGATATCATGACCATACCAGGGGTTGGCTTGCAGTGGAGCAATGGCTATTTTGTGCCCTAAGGAGTTCATGCAGCTCAAACATTTACAGTGAGAGTTGAAGGCAAACACCTTCAACTTGAAGTATCTTATCTTTTGCTGCAAAAACCAAAGTAATCCACCTCTTCTCTCACAGAGACTTCTTTCAGTCCTGATGGGACAACAGCTCTTCTCCATAGGCAAAAATAGGCAAAGTTTTAACAGCTGCTTTGACCTAGATAGCTTTTTAATCAACTGAAACAGTCCATGTTCCATGGAAAGAGATAAGTTTCTCGGCCCCAAGTATATTGATAGTAGAAACAGTCCATAATTCGCCTGGTCTAGATAAAAGTAGCTGTGAAAAAAATTGCCCATTTCAAACAAAAGTAATTTTGAGGGACTGCCTGATATTTGTAGTTCACCTCTGCATCTTCTCCTTACCTGTGTCGAACATCTTCATCCATATCTGTTTCAAATCATCTCTGCAGACACATTGAAAGAATTCTAAAGGTATCAGTCACAGATCATTTGCCAGGAGGGCAGCACATGTCCTGTGCAGAATGCTCTTTCCACTCTGTATGTGAAATTGAAATAGAAATTATTTTTTTTCCGGATATTAGATTTTCACATGACTGCCCTTGTGGTTTTAGTGATTACATGCTACAGATGAAAAAAATTATTTCTCTATTGGAGTCAGTAAATGAGATAATTTTTACTTAGATAATTTTAAAATATGCTTCAACCTGCAAACTCATTTGCGTGAGTTTGTCTGCCATTCATTTGGGGACTTTGAGAATTGCTTTGGAGGAATCTGTTCTATGTAATATTACATACTCTTTGTGCATGGGGTTATTGAGATCATGGGCTTTAATGTTAATTTTCCCTGTCAGGTTCTAAACGTTCTTCTCATAGCAATGCTTATTTCTATGGATTCTTCAAGAACAAGCGGATAGTACTCTTTGACACACTCCTGGAAGATTATTCTGCTTTGAACAAAGAGCCAGCAGAAGAGAATGAGAATGGTGAGAATGAAGAGACAAAGTCTAAAACCAAAGTGAGTTTATCCTTGTTTTTCATCGTGTTGTTTACATTAACGTTTTGCTGAGATATTGCCTTGCATTTTCTGAATGTATTTCAGAGGTCCTGTGTGAGATGTTAAAACCCAAAACGTGTCAGTGTGTCTTTTGTGTGCCTTTTACTACACACAGGAATTTTGGTGCAAGATGCGTGCGCACACACAGATTCCATGTGTGCATCCTCCCCTGCTCTGATGAACAACAGGATGATGGCCTTTCACTGTCCTTTCCATTGATGTGCAACTGCACGTCAAGAGTCTGCTGTAACAGCTTTTGTGGCTTCAGGAGAATGAAGGGGTGGTTAAAAACATTGGCTTCACCAAGAGCAAGTCCTGCCTGACCAACCTAGCGGCCTTTTATGGTGGAGTGACTACAGTAGACATAGGAAGAGCTATGGATGCCATCTATCTGGACTTCTGTAAGGCCTTTGACACAGTCCCCCACAACATCTTTCTCTCTAAATTTGAGATATATGGATTTGATGGGGTGGACTGTTTTGTGGATAAGGAATTTGTTGGATGGTCGCATCCATAGGGTAGTGGTCAATGTCCAGATGAAGATCAGTGACAAGTGGTGTCCCTCGGGACTGAATTCGGACCAGTACTATTTAATATCTTCATCAATGACATAGACAGTGGAATCGTGGGCACTCTCAGCAAGTTTGCAGATGACACCAAGCTGAGTGGTGTGGTTGACACACCTGATGCCATCCAGAGGGACCTGGACAAGCTCGAGAAGTGGGACTGTGTGAACCTCCTGAGGTTAGACAAGGCTAATTGCAAGGTCCTGCACCTGGGTTGGGGTAATCACTGGTACCAATACAGGCTGGGGGATGAAGGGACTGAGAGCAGCCCTGCTGCGAAGGACTTCGGGGTACTGGTGGATGAAAAGTGGACATGGGCTGGCAGTGTGCCCTCACAGCCCAGAAAGCCAACCGTGTCCTGGGCTGCATCAAAAGAGCTGTGACCAGCAGGTCGAGGGAGGGGATTCTGCCCCTCTACTCCACTCTGGTGAGACCCCACCTGGAGTGCTGCATCCAGCTCTGGAGTCTTCAGCACAAGAAAGGCATGGACCTGCTGGAGTGGGTCCAGAGGAGGGCCAAGAAAAAATGATCAGAGTCCTGGAACACCTCTCTTATGAAGAAAGGCTGAGAGAGTTGGGTTGTTCAGCCTGGAGAGGAGAAGACTCTGAGGAGACCTTACTGTTGCTTTTCAATACTTAAAGGGGGCCTATAAGAAGGATGGGGACAGACTTTTTAGCAGGGCCAGTTGTGATAGGACAGGGGGTGATGGTTTTAAACTAAAAGAGGTAAATTTAAACTAGATATAAGGAAGAAATTTTTTACAATGAGGGTGGTGAAACACTGACCCAGGTTGCCCAGAGAGGTGGTAGAAGCCACATGTGTGGAAACATTGAAGGTCAGGTTGGACGGGGCTCTGAGCAACCTGACCTAGCTGAAGATGTCCCTGCTCAGTGCAGGAGGTTGGACCAGATGACCTTTACAGGTCCCTTCCAACTCAAACCATTCTATGAAAACTGATGGAATACTTTCTGAAGAGTCTGAAGGAGTAATTCTGAGAAGGAATAATCGTCTCATGCAGTTTAGGCCAATGTATAGACTGTTCAGTCCAGCTTCTGTTTCTTGCACTGGTGTTGATGGTGGAATTCTCTTCATCCAAGGGTTGGTATGGCTTACTGCAGATGTGGGTGATGAGAGGAGGGGATTTGGAGTTCACCTGCTCTAGTCATAGTGAGAATGATTTGTTCCATTCCAGCAGGTTCTTCAGCCAGTTCTCAGTACACAAGCCCACCTTCTTGCTTCTGACTTGCTAATGTACCTTTGAAGGTACAGATGTCCATCTTTCCTAAGGACAGCTTTAAGGCATGCCATAGCATTTGTTGTAGAGGACGGTGATGGTATTTGTTTTTAAAGGAACAGTAGTGCCTTGGGAGGAGGGCTACCTGTTGAGTGTTGAAGGAAGGGAGAGGCCTCTGCTCTCAATTCTCTGTTGAAAGTCTGTGGCTTTGAATGTCTGCTTCATTGTAATGCCTTTTCTTAAGTAAAGAAACAGGATGAGATGAAGGGATGGCAGGAGGGAGTTTGGAAGGCAAATTCCCTACCCTTCGTCCAGGTAGGTTGCATAGGCATGTCTGCATACATAGAAATAAGAGAACAGCACCTCATGGTAGAAATCTTGTTGAACTTAAAAGTTTATTTTTTTATAAGTATTTTCTTGAAAAAGGCTCAATAAGAAATTACATGTGTGGATCTGCTGGTAGGAGGAAACAGACTGATCTAAGGAAATTAAGTGACTAACTAAACTAATAAGTAAGAAATTAATTCAGTTGTGTTCAGTCATACCTGATACTGCTTCTGCTTTGGTATTCCCTCAGAATAAGAAACAAGGATGTAAAAATGAAGAAGTTCTAGCAGTACTTGGTCATGAATTGGGTCACTGGAAGCTAGGTCACACTGTCAAAAATATCATCATCAGCCAGGTAAGTTATGATAAACTGGTCTTTTCCCTAAAGCATTCTCTAATTACTGTTTCCAAATGCCAGATCTGTAAGTGTACATTCACACAATATACTCATGCTCTGTAATAGAAGGTTGGTTTGATTATTTTTATTTGCTGTATCTGCAGGCCCTAGCCTCTCTGCCCTCTCCATGCTCTGTCTGGTTGGTATAAGGCATCTAAGAATGAATGCCATTTTAATGAATCTCAACAGCTTTCTGAAGTTTGGACACATTTTTCTTGCTCTGTAAAACTTCTTCCTTGCCAGTTTGAATCTCTGCAGGGGTGTTTCCATCCCAGGGCTAGGAACAGGACTGGATGTATCCTGTCTCCCAGCCTGCATTTTTTTAGGTGTTTGTCCTTATCTCTGAGAAAGCTGTGTCTGAGAGTTTCTTGTTCCTTGGAGGCCTGAGAAGGAATGTGAATGAAGTGTGACACAGGAGGGCATTGTTATTTCTATTGTATTCTCATACATTGTGCACATTGGTAAATAACCTTCTTGTGCCGTTCTTGGTGTGTGCCCATATGAGGGTGAACATTGAAGCAAACTCTAGAGATTGCCCAACCTTGCCTCTGAAGAAAACGAACTTGATGGTCTGTTTGCTCATGCAAATTCCTCTGGGCATTGCATGGTACAAGGGAATTCCTCCCCCAAACCTCCTACTTCAAATTATTTTATTTGCAAGGCACAGCTATGTGTCTTCTGTTGAACTACTGTCCACTGTCTACTAAATGCTTTGGTGTAGATCTTGTTCCAGGTGTCACCCTTATTTTCTCCCAAGTTCCCAGCCTTTTTTTTGGCTTTGTTTCTCTTAGCTGCCCTCATGTACCTTCTATAGCTCCATCATAGAATCATAGAATCATTACGGTTGGAAGGGATCTCCAGGGTCATAAAATCCAACCTTTATCCCATCATATTCCTAACCATTAGACCATCATGTCTTTCTTAAGATGTGTGCACCTTTCCAGGGATGCTGTTCTATTCTTTTTCTAAAGCTATTCACCAGCTTTTCAGGCTGTAAACATCACTGTCAAGCTCCTGTTTAAGAAAGTCGCTTATCTTTCCCTTTCCACACTGACTTTTTCTTACACGTGCAAGTGAGCACTTCAGTGAGGTCCTTCTTGCTTTCTGCTTTAAGGCAATTCCCTTCCAACTTCTGAGGCGAATTTCAGGGGTTTTGAGAGCCAGGAGAGTTGAACAGAGCTCGAGTTCCAGGGACAAAACAGGGCAAATTTCGGGGGTTTTGAGAGCCGGGAGAGCTGAGCCGAGAGCCGAGCTCCAGGGAGAGAGACCAGGAGCGGGCAAACAGGAGCAGGACAGGGCTGTGAGGGGGGCACGGCCGTTTGCCCGGGGTGTTCCCATGAGCAGGGTGTGGAGAAGGCGCTGAGGAGCCGTGAACTGTCTTTATTGATGACCTGGATGAGGGGATCGAATGCACCCTCAGTAAATTTGCAGATGACAGGAAATTGAGTGGGAGTGTCCATCTGCCTGAGGGTAGGGAGGCTCTGCAGGGGGTTTGGCCAGGCTGGAGCCATGGGCTGAGGCCAATTGCATGAGGTTTAACAAGGGTGAGTGCTGGGTCCTGCACTTGGGCCACAACAACCCCAAGCAGCTCCAGGCTTGGGGCAGAGTGGCTGGAAAGCACCTGGCGGAAAAGGACCTGGGGGTGTTGGTTGACAGCTGCTGAACATGAGCCAGCAGTGTGCCCAGGTGGCCAATAAGGCCAAGGGCATCCTGGGCTGNCCAGCTGAGGGAACTGGGGTATTGAGCCTGGAGAAGAGGAGACTGAGAGGAGACCTTATTGCCCTCTACAACTACCTAAAGGGAGGTTGTAGTGAGGCTGGGGTTGGTCTCTTCTCCCCAGTTGCTGATGACAGGACGAGAGGAAATGGCCTCAAGTTCCATCAGGGGAAGTTTAGGTTGGAGATTAGGAAGAAGTTCTTTACTGAGAGGGTGGTTGGGCACTGGAATGGGCTGCCCAGGGGGGTGGTGGAGTCACCGTCCCTGGGGGTGTTCAAAAAAGGGGTTGATGAGGCACTTGAGGCCATGGTCTGATGGTCTGATGGTTAGGAATATGATGGGGTAAAGGTTGGACTTGATGACCCTGGAGGTCCCTTCCAACCAGAATGATTCTATGATTCTATCCCTACTAACTAGCAACTATTATGATGCTTTTGTCACTCTGCTAAATCATGTAACTTTTGTCCTTGGATCTACTTTCTAGATACTATTATTTTGCTGTAATAGGTAGATTTTTACCTTCACTTTTAGAAATTTTCACAAATGCAACGTCTTTTACTTTTTCTGCTGATTGTTTTCTGTCACAGCCATCCCTCTTTTTTTTCTGTGTTTCAATAACAAACAATATTCTGGCACCTTCCACATTACTCTAAAAAGACCAAACAGCCACTTGAACTGATTGAAAAGGCACTAATCACCACCTTTAGAAGACCTAGTGAGGCATGGTCCTACCTCTTGCCTCTGAAAAGCCAGGTGAGATTGTACATGTTGAGCATGGTTTAGATACAAGTGTAGGTTGTTTTCAGGATAGAAGTATGACACAGCACAGACGCATTTTGTTTGGTTTTAAACTTTTTGGAACCTGTGCTTAATTCCAAAGAGATGGATTCTACCCAGTACTCCCTATTCTCTTGTTTTGTCTTTTTGCCTCTTCACCTTTCTTCACTACTTAGCTCACTCACAGAAAACAGTGTTTCTCCACTGCATGCATTTACAGGAAGCAGGTAAGGGCCAGCTCTTTGTTACTCTATGTATCTAAAATAATCTATTTTATTTTTTTCAGTGGCATTTCTGTGCAAATCTGTTCTAGACTTAGACAATAAAACTTATCTTAATCACGAATGTTGTTTCCTTTCTCTAGATGAATTCCTTCCTGTGCTTCTTCCTGTTTGCTGTGTTAATTGGTCGAAAAGAACTCTTTGCTGCGTTTGGTTTCTATGACACCCAGCCTACTCTGATAGGCTTGATGATTATTTTCCAGTTCATTTTTTCACCTTACAATGAGGTAAATTGTTTTCAAAGACTTAAATGCTACTTAAATAATGATTTTGCTTGGACTGAGGGAAAGATATGAAATGGGCTCTATCTGGTATCTCATTTTAATAAGTAGGCTTAGTGCTTCATGTTGGGTGAGACTCCCAGTTTCAGGTGTGACCTGGATAAACCTTAGTGAGATCATTCTGCAGCCACAGCAATGTGTGGGATGTGGGAAGGAAGATATGGGAATATTTACTGATCCTGCTCGGAACTTGCAGATAACTGAATTTTAAAATAATTTTTAATGTATTTCTCTCCACAGGTTCTCTCATTCTGTTTGACTGTTTTAAGCCGACGGTTTGAGTTTCAAGCAGATGCATTTGCCAAGGAACTTGGGAAAGCTAAAGACCTTTATTCTGCTTTGATCAAGCTAAACAAAGATAATTTAGGATTCCCTGTTTCTGACTGGATCTTCTCAATGTGGCATTACTCCCATCCACCTCTTTTAGAAAGACTTCAGGCCTTAAAAGATGCAAAGCAAGAGTGACAGGAATCGTTGGTTCAGAGACAGTGCTTCCATCTCAGAAGCAAAGTTCAGAGCTGCTTTTTAATTTCTTTTTTAAAATGGATAATGCCAATTAAGTGCAATGACAGCACCACAGATCTGAGAATCCTGAAACAGGTATTAAATTATAAGTGACTTTTTTTAACAAAAACAAAACTGTGGAACTTAAATTTAGAAAAAGTACTAGATGAAGACCTTCCCCACACACACACTGGCTTTTATCTCCATGTCATAGTATAGACTTGTAAAGGGAGGGAAACAAATGTATGGACTTCAAAGCACCTATTTCTTCAGTTTGTGTATGCTTTGAATACTGCTTTTGATCCTTTCCCGTTCCCAATTTTCTGTGAACCTTCCCAGTCTCAACTGTTCATACCGAAGAGGGTTTGAGTGACTTGATTTCTTGTGTAATGACTTGCACTTGCCAGTCACTGGTTTGTGTTTTAAAAGCTGGATGCAAGTACAGGCCTTTTTCCTGGAGTCATGTCTGTCATAATTTAAAATGCTACTCAATAAAACCTCCTTTCTCTGCAGTGTGGGAGGAAGGATGAATTACAGCTGAGGAAATGCACCATGGCTTCCTTGAAAATGAGCACTAGCCAGGATTTAGTAGCTCTGTAGTAGGATTAACCTTCTCTTCCTCTCCACTGTGCTGCTGGGGGTGTGGAAGGATCTTAGGAAGAATCTGAACAGGACCCACATGTTAGAGAAAGTTGCTAAAAAGTTCTCTGTTCTCCCTTCGGTTCCTCCATTTCTGTTGCCCTTTGCCTGATTGTTTTGTGTGTATGGGAGCGTGCAGTTCCTCAGAGCTGGGCTTTCATTCTGAGGGGGTTTGTCCTCTGCTCCATGGAGGGTTTTCCATTAATATGAAATAGGAATACTTAAGAAAATATTTCTTATTGTTGTTCTGATACAAATAGCCCAAGACACAGTTTGTTCATACAGGTTAGTAAGGGACTAAGTGAATAATTGTGGAAATGGCTCTGGCATTGATTATCTCAGATTTTTCTGGTGAAAGGTGGAATTAAATTGACTTTTGTTGAAATAAAGATAAAAGTTAAATACAAGTTTGTATGAGCCACACAAAATATTTTGGACTAGGCTGAATGCACATACTTCATATAAAAATCAGGTTTTATGTCTGTGGTAAATTAAAAAGTTCTGCTCAGCTCTGTACAAAGAGAAGTCGAAGCAAGTCCTTGTTTCAGGTGTCAAGAGTATTCTCGGAGACTTTACTGTTAGCTTAAATTTGTTTTTCTGATCATAGGCCTTATAAGATGATGGGCATGATGATGTCTCAGGTTCAACAAGATACAAGATGTTACTGGAAGCCCTTTGTATGCCTTATTCTAGTTGTGTTTATATCCTAGCGAGTAAGAAGCTGAACTATAGATATGGACTTAGGAGACAGTTTTACAAATATGGGGAGCCTTATATTTGACATGTTAACTGCATTTAATAAATGGCCCTTAAAATAAAAGGATTAACTTGAATCTGTTGATTCAGAAGAGTAAATAAATGTGTCAAGTTTTGAGTTTGAGATGTTGGTTCATGTAAACCTGTGGAAAACATGTTAAATGTGCTCTGAGAGAACCATTTCTCACCCATTAGGTAAAACTTATACTCAAAAATTAATTTTGTGGCTATTTCAGAAATTTGGCTAAACACAATCAAAAGGGGAATAAAGTGGGATAGTGAAAGAAATGCCAGTTCCTATGGAAGCATTAAATACTTGAAACACGTAGGCTTACAGGCACAGGTAGTGTTGTTACAGCAGTAGCCTGTTGCTTCTTTTTTTTTCCTTGTCATTGTTTGGAGTTGATCTTTGTGGTTCTCCCAGCTGGATTTCATCACCTGACTCCTCTGAGCAAGGGTTCAGAGTTTGTTCCAGTCTGCTCCTGTGGCTTCTCAGCACTGGCATTGTCTCTCAGTGTGTGCTCTGACCTTCTGCCTGGCCACATGCTGCTGAGCAGACATCTGGGATGCACGAGCTGCACAGTGCAGACCTTCTGCAGCCTCTGGTTCTGTCCTGTGTTCCTGAGGATGACTGAAATCACACCTAAACCTTTGTGCAGCTGCTGCCTGCCCAGGGATCTGGAGCCTCCTGCAGTGCCCTCCCCGCCGTGTCACGAGCTGGGTGACAGGTATGGCTGCTGGGATGAGCCACAAATCTGCTGTCTAAATACCAGTTTGGAGAAGAAAGGTGAGAAAATCAGCAAGAATGGGCTTTTATTTTCTGTTAGCCTTGACTAGTAATGTTCAGATATTCCAGGCAAGGGAACCTGGAGCAGAAGGGATGTGGCAGCACGCTCCATGCGGGCAGCTGGGGGCTGGTGGGCACTGACCAGCAGTGTCCTGCACAAAGGCCCCCAGCTCCTTTCCTTTCCCTCCAGCTCCTTTCCTTTCCCCCCAGCTCCAGCTTCTCCTTCCCTGCCTCCAGATCTTCCTGGTTGTGTGAGTAGAAGCTTCAAAGAGGACGTGGTGAGATGAGTCCAGCTCAGACCTCGCAGGGAGCCGGGGGAGGGCTGGAACTGGAATGCTCCATGGGAACAGGCACAGGCAGCCCTGTGAGCAGGCCTGGCACCTCTCCAGGGCCGTGCTTTGAACGTCCTGATTTCCACACAGGACTGTGGTGCCCGGGGGGCTCCTCCGCGGCCCTGTGCACCTGTGGGGCCGGACACGCTGTGAGGGCCCCATGTTGAGCTGCCGTGCTGCCCGCCCGGCCGGTCCTGTGGCTGCAGGACTGGGCTCTGCTGGCTCCCGGGCTGTGCCCGGGTATAACCGGTGCTGTGACCGGGCCCCCGCAGCCCCTGTCCCAGCCCAGCTCCCCCGGTCGAGCCACAACTCCCAAACAGCCAATGCCTGCTGAAAAATGAAACAGGCACTGCATCCTCAAGCCCATGATCTGCACCAGTCAGAAATTCTGTGCAAGTGGTAAGATCCAAAACATAATGAGGCTCCTTTACTTAGAACAGCAAGGATGCACTTTCAGATGAGGATCTTGAAGTTATGTTTGCATCAAAAAGAACAACCTGTAGGGACAGATTAGGTACTGGAGCCTTCGACTCCTTTGCTTAAAACCCTGATCCTCGAGTGAGGGCAAAAGTGGCAGAGCTGGAGGAAGATTTTCAGGAGCACTCTAAGTACTTAAGAGTACAGACACCAATTCTGTGAGTTAAGCACTAAGTGGATACTGCTAACATCAGGTCAAATGGCAAATGCCATTCCCAACCCAGTCCACTGAGAAGCAGACGACGAACCTCCCCAACAGCTGAATCTCCTGGGCTGACCATTGACACACAGCTCAGACAGGAACCCTTGCAAAAGAAAACACAAA
>VZRW01005928.1:0-82630 GCA_013398125.1 Aegotheles bennettii
TTCTGTGATTCTGTGATATTCCCTTTCACTGAATTTGTCCCATAAGTGGTATTTGCCCCATAACAGGTGATGTTGATATTTTGCCCAGAACTATTTCAAAAGCTGTACTTACTTTTCGTGCAATACATATATTCATGTTACAAGGTGAAACCCTGTGTGGGTTGACCCTGGGTGCCCTCCAGAGCTGCTCTATCTCTCCCCTCTTCAGCTGGACAGGAGAGAGAAAAAATAAGAAAAAAGATTTTGAGTTGAGATAAGGACAGGTTTAGATCACTCACCAGTTACCATCATGGGCAAAACAGACTCAACATGAGGAGATGAATTTATTACAAATAAAATCAGAGGATAATGAAAAATAATCTTAAAAAAAAAAAACCTTAAAAACATCTTCCTCCAATCCATTCCTTCCTGAGCTTAACTTCACTCCTGATTTCTTCAATGTCCTCTCCTGCAGTGGCTCAGAGGGATGGGGTTGTGGTCACTTCATCATATATTGTCTTTGCTGCTCCTTCCTCCTCAGGGGGAGGATGCCTCACACTCTTCCCCTGCTCCAGTGTGGGTCCTTTCCACAGGATGCAGTCCTTCAGGAACAGAGTGCTCCAGGATGGGTTCCCCCACGNTCATAAGTCCTGACAGCAAACCTGCTCCAGTGTGGGCTCCTGTCTCCATGGGCCCACAGGTCCTGCCAGGAGCCTGCTCTAACATGGGCTCTCCATGGGGCCATGGCCTCCTTTGGGCATCCACCTGCTCTGCTGTGGGATCCTCCATGGGCTGCAGGTAGTTATCTCCTCCACCATTAACCTCCATGGGTTTCAAGGGGACAGCCTGCCTCAACATGGTCTTCACCATGGGCTGCAGAGGAATCTCTGCTGCAATACCTGGAGCACCTCCTCCTCCTTCTCCAGTGGCCTTGGTCTCTGTAGAGTTGTTTCTCTCACATATTTTCATGCCTTTCTCCAGCTGAAATTATTGTTATCATGCAGCAACTTTTACCCTTCTTAAATATGTGTCCAGAGGCACTACCACCATCATTGATGGACTTGGTCTTGGCCAGCAGTGGGTCCATTTTGTAGCTAGTTGACATTGACTCCATTGGACATGGGGAAAACATCTAGCAGCTTCACACAAAAGCCACCCTTGTACCCTGTTGTTACCAAAGCCTTGCCACACAAACCCAATACAAACCTCTTTAGTTGTTTAGGTAAATGCTACAGAGAACTTAACCCTGCATTATATACATCTAGGTAAAATTATTTTGTCCATCCAAAGATTTGTAGACATCAGCTCATTTGGATGTCAGCACACTGTCCCTCTGACTTGTTTTGCCATCAGAACATGTGCATTTCAACTCTGGCAGAGACAAAGCCTACCAAAAACACCTCTTTCTCTTTGGGATTTTCAGCTGCCCAGTCTTTTCAAATTGCTCTTCGAATAGGGTCAATGTCCTGCTCAGTGAAGGCTGTGGAAGGGTGGCTTGTTGCCTGATTGCTGACTCCCATCATAATTTTGGCTGAAGTTCATTGTATATGTATAGGAAAATATGCAAGCTCCATAACTGCCATTTATACCCCTTCTAGAGCTCCTATGCAGTAATTCTGTAAGGACAAACTCCACATATATATAAAGCACAAGTACTTGTGTACATAATAAGGTGTACTGAAGAACTTAATTTGATCAATACAAACACCAGTAGAAAAAGTCTCTACATTTGACTTCACTATTCAGAGATAAAAGGGCAAGGTAATGTTAGGAAAACATCATCACTGGCTGGCCTCATTTAAAAAAATCACCTTGCTTGTGGAATTCTCATCAGATAAAGGCCAGCTTATTTGGTTAGAATGTTTTAGAAGTAAAGAGCAAAATTACTTTATTTGTATTAAAACAGCTGAGCAGTTTTGTTTCATATTAACATACTTTTTTTATACAGACAACTGCAACATTTCATTACTGAACTACAGCAGCCTAAGGAATTATCATAGAATCATAGAATGGTTCAGGTTGGAAGGAACCACAAAGATCATCCAGCACCAGGCCCCCCTGTCATGGTCAGGGACACCTCCCACTAGCTCAAGTTGCTCAAAGCCCCATCCAACCTGGCCTTGAACACTGTCAGGGAGGAGGCAGACGTAACTCCCCTGGGCAAACTGTTCCGGTGCTTCACCACCCTCACAGTAAAGAATTTCTTCCTAATATCCAGTCTAAATCTACCCTCTTTCAGTTTGAAACTGTCCCCCCTTGTCCTATCACTACACACCCTCATAAAAAGTCCCTCTGAAGCTTTCCTCTAGGCCCCTTTCAGGTACTGGAAGGCTGCTATGAGATCTCTGGAGCCTTCCCTTCTCCAGACTGAACAACCACAACTCTCTCAGCCTGTCTTCACAGGAGAGGTGCTCCAGCCCTCTGATCATCTTGGTGGTCCTTCTATGGACTCTGTCAAACAGGTTCATGTCCTTCTTATGCTGGGGACTCCAGAACTGGACACAGTACTTTGGGGGGGATCTCACAAGAGCAGAGTAGAGGGGGAGAATCTGCTGGTCATTCTTCTTTTGATACAGCCCAGGATACAGTTGGCTTTCCAGGCTGCAAGCACACATTGCCAAGTCATGTTGATCGTCCCATCAACCAACAATCCAAAGTCCTTCTCCTTAGGGCTGCTCTCAATCCATTCTCCACTCAGCCTGTATTTGTGCTTGGGATTTCCAGACCTATGTGCAGGACCTTGCAGTTGGCCTTATTGAACTTCATGCAGTTTGCATGGTCTCAATTCTGAAGCCTGTTAAGATCTCTCAGGATGCCATCCCTGCCCTCCAGTGTGCTGATTGCACCACACAGCTTGGTTTTGTCAACAAAATTGCTGAGTGTGCACCTGATCCCATTGTCCATCTTGTCAACAAAGATGTTAAAGAACACCAGTCCCAGCACTGACCCCTGAGGAAAGCCTCTTGTCACTGATCTCCACTTGGACATCGAGCCATTAACCACTGTATGACTTCCACTGTTTTGTGCACAGTAAGTGGTTAGGGATGGTTAATTTTTCAGAAAGTAATTTACATCCTTGTTTTTTCCTGATGTTCTGAAAGTCAAATATAGCTTTCTTCAGCATAGGATTTCATTTTAGTTTGTGATCTCTGATCCTCTGAGCAGCAGCAATCTTTATTTTTTCTAGACAAAATTCATGACTACCTTATCCAATTTGATTTTTCCCTATTTCTGTGAAAGGTTTAGAATTTGTAAAACACGTTTTTCTCAGGGAAAACAATTACTTTGTAAAAATAGTTTCAAATGGGAACTCAGGTAGCTGATAGAACAAAATGGATTAGTAAATCAGAGGAAAATATGACCTGAAGTGAAGGTGATAGCAATTTTCTTCTCATTTACCTCAGGAGGCACTGGAAAGGGACAGTTGCAGCTTGGAGTAACAGTTTGAATGTGAGAGTAGTGCTGTGATGGTATTTTTCAAGTAAAACGGAAATAATTACATTTTAAGTATTGAAGACCTGAGCTGAAGTATGCAAGCCTTACTCTGGGGAAGGACAAAGGGGCTGAAAAGAGAAAATCACATTATATTATTACGTACTGTCATCACAACCGTTCTGACTAGAAAGCAATATAGACTAGCAAATTGGGTCTGAGGCAGGGAGTGAGAAAACCTGGTTTCTATTCCTGTCACTGTTGATGACTAATGGAGTGACCCTAGTGAGTCATTTCAAGTCACTGTTTCTCTTTTTTTCAGGATTGGATTGGATACGCTTCTGGGGAGGGATTGTCTTTTTTTGTAGGGCCTGTATTGTGCCAAAACAGATCTGGGTCTTCTAAAACTGTGATAATATGAATATTCTTAGAGAAATCCTTTGCTGAAACTTGAGGTGACCCTGAACCAGATATTTTTGGAGCATCAAAAAACAGTATGAAGGAATCTCTTTCCTTGTTTCATTGTGTTTTCTTGTAAGATATTATTTCTGCCTCCATATATATAGGAGCAGAAACTCAGTCTTCAAAATATCTCAGTAAAGGCTGTCTTCCAGTATTTCTCTGCAATTTTGCAGTCCAGAGTATTTCAATCATCCAGACTTCTGGGTCTTTAATTACACATTGTCACTGAAGTGAACCTTTAAATCTTTTTATTTCAGCCTAAGAGGGAGGTTTTAAAAAAATTGAAGTAACTTTTATGTGCAATGTTCCTGTGCTGGATTCACAGCATTTTTATGATTTTTTTTTTTCAGATTATTAAACACTGACTTCAAAAAACTATTTCTTCAAAGACTTGTCTGTCTTCAGAAATGATGAGAGGCTTTTTTCACCCTAGAAACTTTCCCTCTCCAAATGTAAGATATTACACTATAAACACACACAAAATTTAACTTTAAACAGTGTAAGAGTTTGGTTGCCTTAAATTTGCAAGAGTTATATTGAAGACAGGAAAAAAAATGATGCTTATCTCAATTGATAATGTTGCTACTGCTCTGTAAGTAGTAGGCACAGTTTCATAGTTAAATCCCTGATGAGAGGAGACAGAAAAAAAAAAGCTGTTAATCATCACAAAGTTAAGGTTAGTCATATACAGTAGTGAATTCAGGGCAAGAACAGTACCATTAGCAAAACCAGATATTCTTAAAAGTCAGAAAAGTTAAATTTCTTTGAAACCCATATATTTGCAGCTTACCAATT
Organism: Aegotheles bennettii; assembly: GCA_013398125.1. Classification (NCBI taxonomy): domain Eukaryota; kingdom Metazoa; phylum Chordata; class Aves; order Caprimulgiformes; family Aegothelidae; genus Aegotheles; species Aegotheles bennettii. The sequence goes on from VZRW01005928.1 coordinate 4,669, forward strand.
TTGTTGGGGAAGAAAAAGAAAGTTGCTACATCCCTTTTTCTGTAGATCTTAACATTTAAACAAGGTTGTAAAATGCGTACTCCCCAGCAGCATGTTGAAGCTCTTCTCAATCCTTGCAAAACTCAGAATTGCTAAGCTTCTTCCTGACACCTGATCTGCTTGCTCAGGAATGTGGTGGACCACAACTTTACAAGGCTCCTGGCGAACTTCTTAAAACATCCACCTCCCCCTGTGATCCTTCAGAAGAGATGGTTCATGACGTCACACCCCTTCTGGATCAGGAGTTCTGTTAGTGCATCTTTTCTGCATCCTTGAAAGCCTTCCTAATTTTACCAGGTTCCATGTCCATCTGTGGTAAGCAGTGGGGGTTGGGTTGCTCATATATTCTTTGGTTAAACTCACTGTTTTTTGCCAGTCAAACACCACCTCCTCTTTGTAGAAATCAAAATTATAATATGAGAAACTAAAATGAATTGGTTGTACTTAGGTCTTTTAGCATCTAGCAAATCTTAAGGCCATGGTGATAATGATGCTTATCTATGTGACTATGTCTTTCTAGAAACTGTGGTTGCCAGAATTTAGTATTTTGGCTGGGCTCACAACATGTGACATTAGGTGTTACCTATTATCAGGTATTTATAATTTACATTTCTGTCTGAGTTAGTTTTATTTGTAATCAATGGGGATATATGCTGAAGGGTCAATGAAATTTAAAGCGTGATTCTTTTTTCCAGATGTTTGATTTTCTTTATGGTAAGATGAACTGTGTTTCTAGACTCTTAAATTTGCATTGAATTTAGTAAGAAATCAAGTGATCCAATGAAGTCCAAGTAGTTTTAAATAGAATCCAAACTTCTTGTATTATTCCCATCTTACCCTGTTGTGGTAGAAGCCTATTGGGAAGTATCCTATTTTATGACTACCTACTGTTTCCTCAGTAGCAGTTTGGGATGTTCTGAAACTACTAGGATATTCAGGAAGATCTACATAAATCTGGATCGTTCAGATAAGTAAGACATTTCCAGAAGAACTGATATATATCCATTATCCAGTTGAGTGAAAAAAAGTTGTGTTTTCCATCAGTAGACCTAGAAACCATCTTATACTTGGAATTCACCCCTGAGAAAAGGTATCAAGACTTTTGTGTCTTAATGATATCTTAAATAGCGAGGAGTTAGTGCAGATATTTTGGATTCATAGTAATTTTAAAGGTATTATCAAAAGCATTAATTTAACAGTTTTTATTCAAGTATTTAATATTTATCACGAGTGCTGTAAATTAAATCTTATTCCACACTGTCATGTTTTGATTCAGATTAAAAATAAACCTTTTTAATCTACAATAAACATGTCTGTATTTAGATTGTCATGATCTCGAAGTCACTTCTTAATTGCAGTCAAATCAGATACAAAAATCTTAATACAAATCAAGTTTTACTTTGTTTCTTATAACAATAAAGCACAAACATATCCATTCTTGATTTTTCTTTCTCCCTCTCATAGACTCACACATATACATACATAAGGCTGACTAGCTATTCCGATTCTGTGCTATTTAGCTCATTTCTATCTGTACTTAGCATCCCTCCTTTTGGAGAAGAACAGCTGTAGAGAGTAAGCAAATTTAACAGTTCAGTCCATCAAACAAAACAAACCAGATTTCTTCATGCAGCGGTACAGAATATATGACATTGCACGTTTTCCCATCTGGTGACTTATAAAGAAAAGTCTTTCTGCTTTATAATCAAGAACTGATTAACACATTGATCTTGACTTTAAAATGCATCTGGGTTACACAGATCTGAAACAAAAACAAATGTTAAGTAATTGGCACTTGATTGTTTCAAAAATATTCCTGAATTTCTTACTTATCTGCAAAGTTTGCCCAGATTTTTATTCTCTGGTTTTGTGACTGTGTTTCAGTCATATGAACCTTCAGATACAGTTTTAACAGACATACCATTACACTGACAATACAGCTATGTGATGCACAATTTTTCAAAACAATTTTTTCAAATTGAATCCTCTTTTTTTCCCTTGAAAAATCTGTCATGAGTATATAAATGTCATGTTACAAGAAAGGAGAAAATATCGTATTATTTTTAGAGTTTTGGTTTTGGTTTAGAGTTTGTCATACAATGTCCAAGACATTCTTTTTTGCTTAACTATGTTCTACTTATATTTTCACAGGAAAGCTTTTGACAGCATCATTTATCATAATAGGAGAAGAACTAAACAAATAGGATAACCCTCTGCAGGTCTGTGAACAACACTTATATTTCTCTAATATGTCCACCATCTTATAGAGACTGAAACAGAAAATTTCTTTCCAAGACAAATGTGTCCATTTTGCAAGTCAGATTTTCACTGAGAGCTCTGCATTATTACCACTTTAGGGCTACATGGCACAGGGAAATATTTCTTTTTTCCAAATGCAATTTAATACCTCTAGATACGCGCTTCAACAACTCTGCAGATAAGTAGATTCATGAAGAACTGATGGAGCTGAAAAGTATCAGTTGACTGGAGTGTGGCTATCCCTGCAGACTGCAGATCTCAAAGTAGCAAAACAATTTTCGGAGAGGCTGAGAGAAACAGCAATTACGTGTTTTCGGGGTGGTAGTTTGGCCTACCTAATTCCAGAAAAGCCCTGTGCCTCTGTACTGTTCTGAATTTATGTTTACCTGCTATGGGCACGCCAACTCTGCAGAGATGGTCTCTGTGTTTTCTTCTCCTATTTCTACTGTAGATTTTTTTTACTCTGACTTGTGCCCATACTATCCTACAAATCTCTTCCTAAAAACTGTTCCTTTCTAGGTATTCACTGCTTGGTTTTTTCCTGCTTCAAGTTGGTTTCATTTTTTAAAATAAATACTTGCTGGGAACTCCACAATAAAAACTTATTTTAGCTCTGATTCCTTCTTTTGATAATTTTGATTTAGTTTCCTTGTTGCCTCATGTATTCTGCTAATTTTGGATTAAATGGTACTGCTCTTTCTATGTTTCCTGTCAGTCATGGTCCTTTTCTAGTACTATTCCTTCAAAAGTATCTTATAATTCAAGCAGAAGAGCTGTATTAGTGTGACATGTACCAGTCACTGAAATGATACTGTAAGGGGCCTGGCTATAAACAGAGGTAAATTACATGCAGCCATTGCCAAAACCCTAAAAAAGTCTTACAGAACTCCTGGAGGGCATGTTCCTCATTCACGTTCCTCTTGTATATAGAAGCCAAGAAATGTACAAACAGAAAAAATTCTCTCCAAAAGATCCATACTACTGTTACTGATCTGGAAGGGAGAATTTGTTTTTAAATAAAGAATGTTTCCCACCATATAAGCTTTCCCCAGTCTCTTACGTATCAACAAACTTGTTATTTTCCCTCACTTATCCTCTGTCTGATGAATTAAAGTAATTAAACTTGTCTTTCTGCATTTTGGGAAAACTGCTTTCTGCATTTTGGGAATAATTTATTTATACCTTGAAGCTATCTTACACAGTCTGATGTTCACCATTGAGAACTTGTTCTGAATGTTCATAGCTGATTACTCAGTCCTTCTATGAGTATGGTCTATTACTCTGCCAGAACAATTTTATTTTATTTTATTTTATTTTATTTTATTTTATTTTATTTTATTTTTAAATATTTGTAAAGGTTGGGATTTATTTTGTCTTCTTTTCTGTCTTGCTTCCAAGGGATGGTTATGTTGTCCCAGAAGAAGGACAAGGTCTAGTGCAGACAGTTAAATTGGGTCATAGCTTTCCAGGCACTACCTGGGACTACAGTGCCTGGGGCAGGTTTTCACTCCTTCTTGAGCAGTTTTTGCCTCAGGACGTCTCCCTGACGGGTCACAGCAGATCCCTATCCCTGCTATTCCATTTGAGGCTGAGGGCCAAAGGGAAAATGAGATGGCTTCCTTGCTGTGCTAGTTACTAAATTAAGTCTGCCCCTAAGTGCTTTGGACAACTTTTGAGGTTTGCTAACTACAGACTCTTCTCTAGGATTATTTGTGTTACTTTAAGTAAACCCAACTGTATCTGGTTTGTTTGACTTTTTGGTTATGTGCCAAGGAGTTTAGCAGTGTCTGTGAGGTTCTGGTGACATTGTTGGTGGGCTGGGAAGAAGTGTGAGAGGAGCAGGTGAATCCTTCTGCCCTGTTTATCTCTGCCCCAAAAGGACCACAGGGACCAGAGTGAGCTGGAAAGGGAAATGCCCCTCATCTTATCCAGACCTGCAGTGAAGGCAAATTCATGGGGCATGTAAAGCCTTAATTTAAGAGGGAATGATCTGGTGATTAACTATAAATAAAAACCATAAAAAAATCTAACAGGGATTTTGCTACATTAAATTTATCCTAATGTTGCTTTTCAGAAATTGCTTGCAAGAGGTTTTTATTTACAAATGATACAAACTCTGTGTTTGGGCTTGATATGTGAAACCATGCACCAGTATATTCCTTGGTAAATTAATAATATTGCTTTTTTTCTAATTAACAATAACACAGTGTTCTGATCCAAGAGGTTGTTCCTCAGATAAAGGTAGAAGCTAGTGCTAAAATGAGTAAGATAACATTCTGTGTGCTCAGTAAAACATTATATTCTATCCAAACAGAACATTTATAAAACTGATAATTTTATTTTCCTTGTTTTCCATTAAAAAATTAAGCTAACAGCCTGGCCTTTTAGAAGAATGTGTTTATATTCAGTTTACTAAATAGTGTATAGTAAACACACAATCAGTACATGTATTTATATTATAATTCAAATAATGTTCATGTCTGAAACTAAAAAGAAAAGTAGGCACAGTAGTTAAATGGAGTCAGTACCAAAAACCTTGCAAATATACAAGAAAACCTCAGGATTTCCACGTCCTCATTCCACTGGAAAACATTAGGTACCAGTGGTTGATAGCCCAAGATATTATATAGGAAGTACTTTATCCACTTATCCTGTTAGGCTTATTTACTATTTTCTCTGTCTTATTATTCATAGGTTTATATCATGTCTGCATACTAGAGAAACTAGCTTGGACTTACTTTCTGTGGCAACAGGGTTTGGACAACACATTTCTTAGTGCAGCTTCTTAGTAGTGTACCCTGAACCTCCTTTGGGTTTTTTATTTCTAAAATTTCCTCCTTAGCCCACTTTGGAATTTAGAAAAGTGACTTTCCTGTCCTTTAAAAATGGATCTCCTTTTGTTCCCTGCCAGGATCTGTAGTGTGACTTATTTCACTGTGGTTTTTCCCTTTCTATTGTTAAATCTCAAAAAGGTAGACTGATAGGTAACTCTCCATGGCATATAGTGTTATATATGTGATATAGGTACATGAACTAATTTTGGGGTTTCATTTAGACATTGGGACTTGCAGAGCTATTTCAATTTGGTAACATTGCTCATAGAGGTTTAGACTTATGGACTTCTAATGTTTCCCTTGACATTAAGGTCTCTCATTACACTGAGATCTCAATTATTTTAGGCCTATATAAGCTCATGGCAATCCTAGTTCCTTCCCTGCACTCTGTTCTCCTTGATTTTTTCATGCATCTGTCTACACCCTGCAAAACTCATAGCTCGGCGCTCCAGATCTCCTAGTAAACTAGTATGCACAATTACCATACTCTTATTTTTCTTTCTGTTCTGTTTTGCTTAATGTATTCCATTGGCTCAGGTACAAACTCTTCTCTTTTTCCCTTTACCATTTCCTTCTTCTCTCCATATTTCCCTCCCTTTTCTCTCCTTTCCTTCTTTCCATTCAGTTATTCAGATTCACAAGTATTTGAAAATAAGTCATAACCTGTGTGTGACTTTTCCCTCTCCCTTTGCACACAGAGTGATGTATATAGGTAGAGGAAAAAATAATGTAGATACTTGTTCAAGAGTGCTTGTATAGCTTTCTATTTCAGAATAATTGCATTAGGAAATCCATTTTTTCTGTTGTTTTGAGTGGATTAATCAAGAGTTCTAGTCAGATCGGCTTGCAGTCTGATATTTACAAGGTTACCTAACCTTGGTAAGTGTCTGCTCATAGTAGCATTTATAAGAACTAGCTTATTTTCTGTTGTGTCAATTTTCTGGTTTGCAGCATACAGCTGGGGCAGCAATAAAACTAGCAGAGCACGAGCAGAAAGATCTTTTAAAACTTATTTTGTATGTCATGCACTGTACTATAACTGTGGCTAGGAGAGAATTTGTATAGGGTGATGGACATTTTGCAATGTTTTGGAAGAATTAAGGTAAAAGACACTCAAAGGTGATGCTCCCAAATATTTTTACCTGAATTTTCTCTAGTGCTTTTAGCTGATTGTCCAGCACAGTCAGGTAAACACAGGCTATGCTACAATGAAAATGCCCTCTTCACATTTCTGTTATGACTTATTTTGTTGACTTTTTCCACATAACATCACTACTTTGACTAGATAGGGAGGATGTAGAAATGTTTTAGTGAGAGCTTTAGGAGAGAAAAAAACGTATCAAGCGTATTTGTTACTGATGTTTTCAGTCCCCTTTTCTGCTTCCAAAAAATGTTTACATGCACAAATTGCACATATATATGTTTTCCCTTTCTGTATAAAGAGTAAAGAAAAATGCACACTACATTTAATAGCTGCCAAGCTATAACTTATTTTATATTGTACAAAATTAGTCACAAGTTTCACAAAACAATCAGTCATATTTACAAGTGCTGTATTTGTGTGCTCTGTCTTACAGCATTGCACAAGTTCCTTGCCACCCATGCAACATCTTGCAGTGTTCTAGGGCCAGGTGTGACTCTACAACAAGAGCCTGTGGATCTGACTCCCTGTTCCTTCCTTGCCTTGGCCCCCAGCAGTGTACTTGTAGGGAACCGAGAACCTCTCAGTACTGAAGCGTGTGCGCTACATGTACCGCATGGTAAAATGACATGATCCCGAAGAATGTAACTTAGATTTTCTTTATTTGTCTTTTTTTTTTTTTTTTCATTTCTCTTTTTATGGGCTTTCTGCTATTATTTTTGATCATAAAAGTCAATGATTCTGAAAACTTTTGAATTCTTTCTGTTCAATAACATTTTTCTTTTTAGTAGGCAAAAAGCCAGTACATGCTAAAGGACACACAGGAAATATTTCTACTGTCACAAAAATGAAAGCAAAAGCCCTCACTCAAGCCTTCTTTTTAGTGTGTGCAAGTGAAAAGCTGATCAGTACAGGTATGATAGAGTTCAGACTGTAGGGGTGGTTTTGTGCAGGCGTATATTCTTGGTTTGTAGTAATGCTCCCTTACTTGTAATTTTAGTGTTAAGAGACTGGTATTTTGTTGTGTTTTTTGCTTTCTTGCCCCTGATTCATGATTAGAAATATCTGTCCTCCCCAAGTCACAATTAAGTCATAAAATGTGAGCTGGTAAAACTTGAAATATTTTTCAATGTTTGCTTCGCACAGCTGTTGCCAGCTGTGTCACTCTACTTGTGTAGCCTGTCATGTCAGGAATGACTTACAGGCCTTTGCATTTATGAAGCATCTTTTCTTAAATGGACCAGACCATCTCCTGTTCAAAGCAGCCTCTGTGACTGACATCTCTGTTGGTCATCTGAAAGACAGGGGCCAGCCAGCTTCATCATCTCAAGGGAATACTTTCTCTTCTCCTTTGCTGCAGGGAGTGATCTCTGCATTTTCTAGTATCTTCCATGACTTAAAATTGATTGGTACACATGATGATGGGTATTTTAATTTAGTCTTACTCATTTTGCCCAACAATGAAACTGAAAGAGCAGAATTAAGATCTTTGCCTTTTTCTGTGTTATGCTGATGGAGCCTGAGTCATTTCTAGTTACACTGGTTTAAGGGTACCTTCATTAATGAGTGACAGTATAGTGATGTTAATAAACTGTTTTAGAGGAAAGAAGCACAACTCTCACTACCTAATTACTTACATATATGCTGGAGAACCCCTGAATATCAGTTACAAGACAAAATAACACTTTCTGGTGCTGTAAATTACTTACAAAATAGCTGTGGGTCTCAGTACACTGTTTTGGTGACTTAATTTTCTAATAAATCTTGAATATATCTATATATATGAGAGTAGCTTTATGAAGAATTTCTATTAAGGTTGTCAGTGGCAAAATTATTGCACCTCCAACTTTAATTGGTCCAAGAGAAAGATATCATCTTCTTCGGGGTATTCGAGTAAGAACAGACCTGAGAAACAGGGATTCACCCAAGAAATTTCTGATAACAGTGCCTTCAGGACATGTCTATATCACAATATAGAGTGTAGCTAAAATTAATTATTCAGAGTGGTTGGACTCAGTTGACATAAGCTGGCCAGAGGTAAAATTAATTGTTAAAATGTATGGCCATGTAATTAAATTTCCACATAAAAAATAAAAGTGTGTGAAACAAAATATTGAATAGTCCAGCACTGTCTAATAAAACTCAAGTGAGTTTAAAAAACTCTATTATGCAATGATGTTATATGAAATATCTTAGCTCTCAGTTCTCTTCTTGATGCACAAACATCTATGTTGGATCAAAAGAGAAAGGGAAAAGGGAAAGGGAAAGGAAAAAGCAAAGACAAGATGAAAAGGTAGAAAAGAGTAAAAGTGAGAGAAATATATAAAAAAGTTAATTGGAAAATCAGGTAAAGGTAACAAATTATCATGAGAGGACCATGCACAGCAAATATATATAAATATACATAAATATCTGAAATTTTTAACAGGCATTGTTTTCTGCAGAGCTAAGCATAGATTAACATTTGAAATAGGAAACCACATTTTTTTTTTACAGATTTCCACAAAGGAAATTTCACAGTCTCTGATGGTACTGCTGTTACCCAGAAAGGACTGTAACTGGAAGCAGTTGAAGCCAAACCTTTTGCTACCCCTATGAGCTAAGAACCTGCTGGCCACCTTGTTTCTAGCTGGTTTCTGAGAAACAGCTAAAACCCAAAAAAACCCAACAGTGCAAATCTAAATGAAAAAAAATAAAAATGAATGAACAAATTCAGTCAAAGACTTTGCTAGTATTTCTGCTGGTTTTAAACTTTTCCTGAAACCAATCAGTTTACCAAAGTTTAACCCTCTATATGCTGAAGATGAGCTGTGTGTCCTAGAAGGAATGAGGGCCAATAGCCTCCCAGGCTGCTTGAACAGGCTGAGATGAAGAGGTAATAGGTCAAGGGAAGGGATCATTAAACCACAGCGAGAACACAGCATCCAGTGCTGGGTGCCATAATGCAAGAAAGATGTAGCTAAACTGGAGCAAATGCAGCAGAGGGTCATCAAGCAGGTCTGGGCAGGAACACTTGTCCTGTGAGAAGAAGTTGAGGGACAGAAGCTTGTTCAGTCTGGAGAGAGATGTCTTCAGAGGCACTTAACAACATCCTCCTGTAACTATGGTGATGTGATCAAGATGAAAAGAGACAGTCTCCCTTGTAGTGGTGCATAGTGGGACAATAAGACAAGGGTTATAAACTGAAACAAAAGGTTCAAGCTGGATGTAAAGAAAAGCTTTTACCCCATGAGAACAGTCCAGCAGAGGAGCAGGATGCCCAGGGATGTTGAGCAGTCTCCATCCTTGGAGATCAGAAAGACCCAACTAGATCAGGCCCTGAGCCTCTTGGCTTGATGTCAAAGCTGTTCCTGCTGTGAGCAGGAGGATGTGCTAGACACTTCCTATGGTCCCTTTCTATCTGAATTATCCCATGATTCTGTAAGCTCACTTGTCTTTATTAGAAACACAGAACTGGAAACTTTTTTAGCTCACCTGTCAATTCTGTTTAAATAGAAGTCTAAGGAGCTCTTGGATCTTGGAAGCTGCAAAGACCAATAGGTCCTGTATTCATCAACGGTGATGTTTGCTGGAAACTCTCTGAGATCTACCATGTAAAGTGATCATGTAAGACAGTGTATCAGCTTGACAGATGCATGTAATTTTCTACCTCTGACTGCTGAAGGCATACAAAGCTGAAAATATGGTTTGTACCTTAAAGGGGTATGAAGGTACCTTGGAGTTAAATATATCATACCCAGCAGTTTAATACAGAGTTTTGGTCTGTTAGCTGTGCTTGAAGCAATGATATGAATTTCTAAACTGGATGCTGTTATGATTTGTATCATTTTGTATTGGTGTACAGTTCACAGAAGATAGTCTATCTGAATGGTCTCCCAGCTCTTTAATCCAAAGACTGATCCTAGAGCATGAAAAGCAGCTCCTTCCTTTTAAGAGAAATTGAATGTCTAAGAGGAAAAATTAAGAGGGCTTTCAAACTTTTTGACACGCATCAGTCCTCAAGATGGATCCACTGTTGAGTTCTTAATTATACCTCTGGAACTTTTTCTTGCACACATTAAAATTTATATATTACTTGCCTTCTAGTGATTTTTTTCATAGCAGTCCTTATGAAAGCTATTAAAGACTTGATTTAGAAATCATCACCACCAATGTATTTTTAGGTTAATTAATGTGTCTGAAATTATTATTGTTTCTTACATGCTGTATCCATAGACAGTGTTCAGCCTGAACAATAAACAAAGCAATTACTAGATAAAGCAAGGAAACTCATTTGGTTAAGAAAATCAAAATTACGGGAACTGGGGTCAAACTTGCTATATGACCTTAGGCATGCTGTTTCATTTCTTTATATTCCAATTATCTGGCTGTAAAGTGAATATCATAGCAATATCTTCTTTCCTGTATGTTCAGGCTCTGCTCTGACAAGTTTATCAACTAAAGATTACAAAAAACCTATTAACATATGCATGTACAAGATATGTGACAGAACACCATTGCTGGACTGCTAGATGTCATTGTGATCATCAATGCAAGTAATAAAATAACATCTGAGTTGAACATTATTGTCTAATTCTGAAGCTCAGTTTATTTCTCATAATTGCTTAATATCACCTGTACCTCATTGGGAGTATGTTTGGAGGTTCAGTGTTTAAAACTGCTTGCAACCATGAGAAATTATGCATCAAGGGGGAACGGGTGCAAATTGGAACATAGGAGGTTCCAGGTGAACATAAGGAAGAACTTTTTCACTGTAAGAATAACAGAACACTGGAACAGGCTGCCCAGAGAGGTTGTGGAGTCTCCTTCTCTGAAGACATTCAAAAACCAACTGGATGCATTCCTGTGTGACCTGCTCTAGGTTGTCCTGCTCTGTCAGGGGTGTTGGACTAGATGATCTTTCAAAGTCCCTTCCAACTTCTAATATTCTGTGATTCTGTGATTTCCTTATTGATCTATGTAAATTGATTTTAAAAGATTTTAAACTTCAGCTACTTATGTAAATACGAAGAGAATATAAACTTAGCAGATGAACCTTACAACACATATTCTCTGATTTCAGTATGAATATGCAAGTTGTTAACTGTTTTATTATAGTCTCTTAGAGAAAGGATTTTGAATACTCCAGTACTTTTTTAGATTAGTTATTTGCTACCAGCAACCAGTGGTGTCAGGGATTAGGCATGCAGATTGGATTTTCAATTAAAATTAGTCTGTCTTTCAAAAACATCCTTGTCTGTAGACAAAAGCTACCAGTACAAAGGTTTCTCAACAGGCAGTGATTTTCAATATCAAATCAATCTTCTGATACACCTGAAATAAACACCATTATACTAATGGTTATAAAAAGGCAATGAAATTTTTAATCTTTTAATTCGATTCTGAGCTCAGGATTAAAAAAAATGTTATTAATAGAAGTTTTTTGCTTTACAGCTATCAATTTACTCTTACTTACGTTCAGAGGATAAATGCCTAATTTTTAAAGGGAATTTGCTGGTCCCACAAAGCTTTTAATAGACAGCTTTGGAGGCTGAAGTTCTTCACAGAGCCACAGGATATATGTGAAATGAGCAACAGCTGCACAAAAACTTTCAGTATTGCCCTCCCAATGTGACACACATCTGAACAAAGGGAAAACCGTTTTTAATGTCTATTTGATGAACACCATGAACAGAAGGCATTTGCTGTAAGATACAGGTATCTGAAAGGGAATCGTGTTCTGTGTTCCATTTTGGATATGAGCCACCTCTCATGATACTCATTGATACTGCAAACATTTTCAGGGAAAGAGAAGAAGAACAAATATCTTTGTGCTATACCTTTTTGCCCTCTGTCTATATCAAGTGGTGATCAAATCTTAAGGACAGATATGAAAAACAATTTTTATTATGATTTCGGATATGTAGTCTAAAATACTTAAATGTTATGTAAATGCTTGTCCTCTCCCTGGACAGCATCTCAAATATTGAGCATATTAGAGACTTGAACACAAAGGGAAAAATTGATACAGAGACCAGTTTGCTCTGAAAATACAGTGGTAGGTGGTTTTTTTCTTGTAAGGCAGAACGATAGGATAACTGACAATGTTCAAAAAGTATCATCTCTGAGATGACAGTAGGCATGACATATTTCAGTTCAAAGGCTATGACTGGCTGAGAATAGAAGTACCTTTTCAACTTCTGACCCATTATTCTGTGATTATTTGTGTACATATCTATATCTACACATAAAAATCCTATACAATATTAAACTACTAAAAGACATTTTAAGCTTCTTCTTTACCCTTTTTATAATAATTTATTTATGTCTAAAAATAATTCATGGCACGTTTTATTTTCAGAAAGGATCAAAATGTCAAATCTAGGAACAGTTTTAGTACAGATACTATTGTTTCTCTTAAAAAAAATCAGAGGTCTCTGAATAAATTAGCATGGTTGCCATGGAAACATAGTGGGCAAGAAATATTTATAGTTGCTGCAAGCAACAATTTTGCAGCTTAATACTTTAAAATGTCAAGCAACACATAATCTCTAAAACAAAATAAAATTGATTTTTTTGTTTGTCAGTATGTATATTCACAAATTTATGTTAAAATATATTTTCACTTTGTGTCTCCAGAAAAAAAATCCTCACAAAAAATCAAACCCCAATATATTCTCTATATATTACAAGAGCATTTTTCAGCTATAAAAATAAATAATATCTTTTCAGACTTAGGTCTGACACATTACATGTGTGATCATTAAAGTTACCAACTGCAGATTTTTCAGAGCTAATTAAGTTAAAAACCTTTTTAAAGTGTCTAAATTCTATCATTAATTGCAGCTAACAAAACTGTACATGACTTATTTATAAATGCAAGAGAGCAAGTATCTGATATTCCTGTTAAAATGAGAGCTATTCCCAATTTGTTAATTAAAATATTACATTATAATAGCACATAGGGAAGCACTGGGAAATTATCTTGGAATATATTGGATAAGAGCATTCTGATGCATTTCCTTATACCTCCTATATCCATTCCTAGCTAAGCCCAATAATCTTGCCAAGGAAAAAACACAATTAGCTTCATTACGTTGGTACGTTGGTATGAACATTGAGCTTCATAACAAGGAGGGACTAAATCTTCACTTGTCTGTAGTCCTACTCAGCCACAGCATTCAAAAATTGTTTCTCGCATCTGCATTCACTCAACACCTATGTAGAAGTGATTCTGCATAGTGCAGAGAAGTGTTTGTTATGAAGTGATGTGTGAGCCCATGTGAGGAAGGGGAAAAGTGAGCATTGTGAGGGATGAGAAGGTGACATAGTGGTATTCTCAAGTGTCCTTAAAAGGTTTTTCTTAGAAGACCCTAAGAACAAAATCAGACTTGAGGCCCAAGTACTACTAGCAATACTATCGGCATTCATCCTGCAGTTCTCTGTCACAGAAGCTTCATGACATTCTGCACCTATCCATGATTTTGAAATGCTCCCTCTTCTCATCATACCTAGCACTATTTTATTATAAGGTACTTTGTAACAATGGGAGAAAGTCTCAGCATTAGTAACTATCTGGCTTTCAGAAAGTATGTCCTTCTCCAAGTCTCAGAAACACAGATGGGACTATGATAGCTGATAGTGGGCTATCAGGTGGGCCTGAATGTCAGAACATACAGCTGGTAGCCACCTGAATGGAGTAGTGAAGTTGAAGGCTGTCTCCTTCCACTCTCAATACAGAGATTAAGGGAGAAAATATTCTGATGTACTTCAAGGTAACACAGACTGTTATAAAAATTAAAATATTTCCTTAAATTAACAATTCAGTTCATAACTTATGTACCACTTCAGCACAGTCTATTGAGGTTTTTTAACAGTCAATTAGAAATGTTTTTTTAAACTCTGACTTAATTATCTGAGGAACTGCCCACAGACTCTGCATTCAAGTGAATCTTATCTAAGCACATCACTAAACATGGGCACACTTGCACATGTACAGTTATCTCTAGGGAAATAGACAGGGTCAGGAAGATATAGAAGAAAAACTACAAAATGGAACCAAATAGTTACTACTAAATTCCTTGAATAAGAAAGCAATCCCTTCTAAATCCAGAAGAATTCTTCCCATATATTTCTTCTTCTGTTTGAATAAGAGGTAAGAGTGGAATTAATATAACCTGTCATAAATTGTGTGAAAGAACAGAAATAAGTTAGACATTCACTTCTGATGTATGTTCATTCGTTTTCAGGATTTTACACTGCAAATAATTGCAAAATGCTGCTAATGCAGCAAGCCTGTTCTAAGAAAGATGAAAGTTTTTTATACATTATTGTATTGGATTGAACTGTATACATTTAAGAGAGCCATAAGAAAAAGTTAGTCTGAACTTCTAAAAGTTCATCTCTTTGGATTCAGCAGTGCAGATCCTGAATTACTAAGAACATTACTCAGAAAAAGAGGCAAAATAATGAACATAAGGAAAAAGAGCTCAGGTTTTCTTCTCTCAGGAAAACTTGTCTATTTCTTCAGACAACCAAGGCCTATGTATGATTTTACCATCAATCACCACAGCAACTGCTGTCTGCTTTGTTTACTAAATGGGAAGAGATAATTTCATGACTTATATAACATTCATGAAGAAAAATGAAGGTGGCATTTCTGCTTGCATATTCAAAGTGAAATTTCTGAGTGTTAAGTCTGTAAATAACAGGAAAGCTTCATGTTAAAAGAAATTGATTTCTTGTTGATTGTTTTAATTGTGTGCTAAATTGTTTAGAAAATGTTTTCTTATTTTTTGACATGTTCCTAATCTTGAAATTCATTGGTCATCTCTGTCATTTCCTTCATAAAGAATTGATTGTTTCCCTATATTTTAGAAAATGTGCTTTTAGGATAATTTCTTTTGCTTTTTCAGTTTAAACAACATATTCAATTAAAGGTTTCTAGAAATAAACATGTCTTGCCAGCACATTGTTAGATTGTTAACTTCTGTGTTGTTATTCATGATGAAACCTATTGTGATTTTAATTGCCATTGCCATATACCATATTCCTAAAAAAGTATTTTGATTTTTTTTGTTTGTTAAATGGATATATTACTTTAGTATGTGTAATGGATATCTTAATGTCTCAAATATTATCAGTATAGTCAAGATATACAGCATCATTGGTGATTAAGTGAACTGAAATATTTTTCATTGCAGCAGCAAAGTTAGAAATAATAATGTGTATTCAGGAAACATCACAGATATTTTCAAAAAATATATTGCATATTAAGAAATGTGTTGTGAAACAAAGAACAGAAGAGAAACTGTGTAGCATTGCTTCTGATCTTCCAAAGAATCTAGGTTAGGAAGCACTGTCTCACGCTTATTTACATGTCAGCCTCCAGCAGGATGCAGATTGACCTCAGGCTGACTCCAGAGTTGCAAGCTAAAAGGAACAGTTATGCAACTGAGAGTGGCTAAAATTAACCATGCGAAACCCCAGAAGGCTGGGGTGATGGTACCCAGAAAGTTTAAGGAATACCTTTTGCTTATTTCACTGAAATAACTGGCTTGCATTATTGCAGCGTCCATCTTTATTGTGCTTACAGATCATTATCTTTCAATTTCTTGGTATAATTTTCTATTTGCCAGCTCATTTATTGCAAAATACAACATCCTTCCCAGAAGATATAAATTGTTTAGTGAATGCCCAAGAGCCCTTCTTCAATTAAAAAAAACAAAAAAAACCAAAACCAACCAACCAAACAAAAAAAAAGAGGAGGGGGGGGAAGAATAAAATAGTTTAAAAATTTATCTGGCATTTTTCTTTGAAAGCTTAAACTTTTTATTATTGTCTGTATTCTGCTCTAGTATTGATTCAGTGAGAGAAGCAGAATTCTCCAGCAGAAGATCATACTCACAAACTGGTGGGAGGATGTTGATGGGAGGAGGAGCAGGTCCTCCTTTTCACATTTTTACCCTTTCTGTGCCCAGTGCAAGATTACTTACAGGGTATGGCAGTGTTGCTCCACAGCACCATTTAGGAACAGGGAAGTTACTCACCATAGCAACCATCCTCATCCAGAATCAAGATTGGAAATTTCTAGTATATGTGTTTGGGTCCCAAAGCATCTACTGAGAGTCCCTGAGGAGACTTCCAGATTGACAGAGGGACAGAGATCATCACAGGTGACACCTCTGAAACCTGTGCTGACATGTCAATGAGTAATTTAGGAGTAATAAAATTACAGAATTATGGAATCATAGAATGGTTTGAGTTGGAACAGACCTTAAAGATCACCTGGTTCCAAAGTAATGGGCAGGGACACTTTTCACTAGACCAGGTTGCTCAAAGCCAGATCCAACCTGGCCCTTAACACCTGCAAGGAGCGGACATCCACAACTTCTCTGCCATTGTCTCACCACCCTCACAGGAAATAATTTCTTCCAGTATCTAATCTAAATATAAACTCTTTCAGTTTGACTGTCCACCAAATATAATATGCCCTTTCTTTTCTGAATAACCTGAGGTTCATCTTGTGTTTACACAGGTGCTACACTCCCACAACCAGTAGCTGTGGGTTCTGGACTAAGAACTATATTTTTAGTTGTGCTCTCATAAACAGAAGCATCCAACATAGCTCATTACATAGTAGTAGCATGGACCAATCAGAAAAACTGAAAGGCAGAATAATAACATATTGCAAACAAAAATGCCTCTTCATGCAATCCAAGGACTGTGTCCTAAAAAAATGTGATAATATAACATAAAAAAAAGAGTAGATCAGAATTGTTAGGTTAGAAAATAGGCCTAACTAGCAATTCATTTAGAGGAAAAAAAGACTACTCTGTCCACCACTACTTTTAGACACCGTTGCAGGGAGGGTAAGCAACAAGATTTAGCAAGGTTTGTTGTGATTACAGACACCATGAATAATTTTCACAGGCAGACCTCATACTCCAGCTTCAGATCTGTCCTGAGAGCTCTGAGACTTTGCTAGTGTGAGAAAGTAAAAGCCTTATGAAAAAGTTGGGAGAGAAAGACAGAGACAGAGAAAACATCATCAGTGCTACTTGTTTCCTTGTAGTCTTGAATAGCACCTGGAACATGAAGCTTGTGTTATTTCAGTTAGATCTTCCTTACCTCTCCTTTCACCACCAATTTATTTTTTCCTCTTTTTTCTTCTTTCACCTTCACTTTAATAAAAGTCAGGCTTATCAAGTTGGTTGTTATATTTTGCACACTTCTTTGCACCAATGGCCAGAGAGACTAAAGAAAACAAAGTGTAAAATAATTCACTGCTGGTACAGGTCTCAGCTGACAAAATCTGTTACGTAGAAAGATGATGCCTTCAACTTAACCTAGATGCAGAACAATACAACACAGTACAGTAGAGCCTTGTCATGGAGCACAGGAGGTAGAAACAACAACTGCACACAGTCTGTCCCCAACTCCCCCATCCATGGAAAATTTGCTGCAATAATGTTACTGCAGGAAACTGTACTACTACTGTAATGTAGCACACAGCTTGTGCTCCGCAGGAGATGTTGTTTTAAGACCTGTGTTGGGTTTGATTTTCTCCAGCAGTAAGTCAGTTTTAGAAAAAGAACCTGTGTTTTCTATCTTTGAAATACTTCTGTTTGCATTGAGCATGCTTATGAGTTGTTGATAACTGATGATAAGAGAACAGGTATTCCAGCTCACTTAAGCTTTTTTGTATTTTTCTTCTTACCAAAAAGGAGTAGTCAGTATTTTCAGGGACGAAAACAAGTCTTTCAACCAGGACACTAAGAGCTGTGGAGAAAGGGAAACAATGTTAAAATGGAAAGCTTAATTCTTCACATTTCAAAAGTTTAACTGCAGTTTTGATTTGGGGCTTGGGGGTTTGTTTTTGGGTTTTGTTTGGTTTTTTTTTCCATTTTGCTTCTTTTGAAAAAGTGTAAAATATTAATGATGGTCATTATCTGCCGACAGTTTAAAAGCATGTATCTCTATAGCTAAATCTTCAAATCTCTAATATTGTAGAGTGAAAAGTTCACATAGACTGTTGTGTAAAATGCAAAAACTTCCTGGAAAATGTCTGTCATCCAGGGGTATTAGTAAGCTGAAATTCATTAAATACTTGACAGCAAGACATTTGTTCTGGTGTAGAAAATTATTAATTTACTGATGTTCTGACAGCATAGTAGTGCTTTGTACAAAACATGGGGTACATTTGAAAAACAAAAAGTATGCAAATTATAAAGTCAGATGGGAAACATTTCAGTGACATACTCTACAATACAATTACAAAATAGGGTTTAACCTAAGCATATAAAGAATTTGAGCATATTATTTTCCTTTTTCCTGAACTATGTAGCTGCAGTTAAAACCTCCCGAGCTCTCAATTTTAACCTACTAGTATATCTAAGAAAGAAACAGGAAACTAGTTCAAAATGAAATCATGACCAGTTTTATTCTACAAGGCAACAGGTAATAAAATCTACTTCACATTATGAATTTGTTGTTCTAGGCCAGCAGCAGAATTCGTTCTACTGCTGTCCGTCTAGCACTGCTGCCTACGATATCATAGGTAAAAATGAAAGCTACTGAGGCCAGAATGCTGCAGCAGTGTGCTCAGAAGTACCACCTATAAAGAGAAAACATCAGGAGTTTTTTTTTCTTTGACTGAATTTCCTGTGTCATTTCTAGAGCTAATAAATAGGACACCATGACATTCTGCAGGAAGGAAACACCAAACTGAAGATGCTTTAGAGCTTCATTCTGCTCCTAGAGCTGCTTTCTGTGGAAAGCTCTTTAATTCACACCACCTTGGTTCTCCTTGTTGTTGTCCTTGCTTAGAATATCAAAATGAATCCATATTGGCATTTATGACAGATATTGGATAACTTGATGAAAAGGATAATATGACATGATGACTCTTGTAGCAAGAGCCTGACCTCAGCAATGTAGAAAGTCGTTTGCAACCAAGTGTCTGTATACATATATGCATGCACTCAAACCAGGTTTTTTTTCCTCATCGAAGTAAAGACTGAAGTATATGCTCAGTCCAAAGGATTCAAGCTAAGACGTGGGAAAAGGAAGAAGGAGGGTAAATACTTATGGGTTTTTTTTCCAGTTAGTGCATATTTATATCAAAAGAAATATCTGAGTTAAGTACAATAAATCCTACACACATTCCTGCTTAGAAAATCTCAGTGAAGCATGTCATTAAAGATTAACATTAAATAGAAATTATTAGTAAACATCTTAATTTCTTGATCCCTTTAGGAAAACAGTCACAGACACCTCCCAAGATAAATGTTCAAACTCCTTATTCTTATGATTTATTACCTACTTTTTGTGATTATAAAGTAAAGGTAAAGGTTTATCCAAATAAAATACCATTTTTTTTAATCTAGGTAGAATACTGTAGTGTTGAAATACGCAGATCCCTTCAGAAAAAAAAATCTATGTAAAAATAATTTCATTCTTCTTTGAGCTTAGAATGAAGATGGATGACAGCTGTAAGCATATTTCTTTGCAATAAAAGAATTAAAGTAAAGGCTATTAAGGGAATTTTATGAACTTGCATGATTAATTGAAAATATTTGATAAAATGCACTTTAGTGTTCTATTAGCATTTAGCAATCTGACTGAAAATCTGCCTTTTTATTTTTCTTGCTTTTTCATCATTGTCAAGGCTTTGTAAAGCAATGAAGTTCACATTTTGTGATCATAACAATTATCAGTTTTAAATGATTTGAGAAAAAAAATGCAACACAGGATCCCTACAAGATCTGTTTTTTCCTGTGTTGCTATGTATATGTCTCTGTATATATGTGTCTGTGTATGTGGGTAGTGGCTGTGATTGTAACATTTGAGCTGACAACATCCCCTATAAAGTTAAAGATGTCTGGTATTCTTTTAAATTGCTTATGACTTGGCCAAAACTGAAATGTTTGGACTGAAATTTTCCACAGTAAGTTTATATATCAGACAGAATCTTAATCAAAATAGTCAGACAAAACAGTTCAGCTATTTCAGAGAATGACATTAGGCAAAGTATGTTGTTTTACCAGTGTTAAAGAACATTAGAGAACAGTGTCTTGCAAAAGCTGGAACAGAACCCAGAAGCTGTTCATTATGCCATTTCCTTCTGGCAGCAGTAGCATTAGAGCCAGCTGTTGATTGAATGTTGCCTTTGCCTTCAGATCCACATAGAGGAAAACGGAATGTTTTTGCTACCAGACCAGGAGAGGTGGTGCTGCAAGTTAGTTATACAAATGTTACAGTTGTGCCCCAAAATTATGACATTTCATTTTACAGACAAGCTATGAGAAAGTGTAGAGAAGATGAAACCCACACCTTCCTGCTAAACTGTAGTTAAAATTGCAAGTCAAGTGACAGAAGAGAGCAATCGCTGAAATTTCCTGTACATCTGTATTATGATGTTGTCCCTCTTAGATGAAAACCCAAGATGCCTCCCTAACATTTATTTCTGGTGGGATATGAGTTCACAGCCTGAGATGGATCAAGTCAGGACTCAGGCACAGGATGGTCCAAACTGCCTTGAGGGATGCATAGAAGGGAGACATGGTCATCATCAATAACGTCATCTTCCCTTGCTGTGCCAAACATGCTGCCCTCATGGCATCCAGACTGCACATCAGGAGCTGGACTGTGGCTGGTCAGAGACTTTGGTCATAAGGACATAGCAGAGCTCCACGACAGGACAGGGGATTACTATTTTGCCATCTTAGTCTCTGTTCAGCCTCAGTAATATGACTAGGCCCAGGATTTTATTTCTGTTATGTATCAGATAACTACTCAGAATATATTCCTGTAATACGAAAGGTACTGATATCTTGAGTAAATAAATATTAGTGTAAAGACATTTTAACCATATTCTGCATCTTAATACTACCCTTCAACCTTCCAGAGATGAGAGCACTCTCTACTTTCAGAGCTTATCTTTCAGGGCAGTGAGACAAGATTATTCCCTTCCAGATGTGCTTGGATCAATCATCACACTAAGTCTGGAGCTGGCTTCTGGCTAACAAATTCATACATAACTCCCTACACAGACACTGGGACCCAACAGAAGCCACGTGCACTACTGCCTCTATTTGTAAAACATTGTGGCCTAATTGAACATCACAAAATCCACCAAGGGTTTTGTTGAGCAACCTGTCAATTACCAAATAGTGGGTGTGGCTCTGTTTCAGACTATATTCCCTCTTTTAATAGCTTTACCTCCAACCAGGTAAGGCAGTATCATCCGATAAAACCGCATTTATCAGAAAAGCAAAGTACTTTTGAAATCTATTTGGCACATGATGAGTCAGGTGTGATCTCACTGGAAAGCATTTTAATATCCAGATAATAGGCACTATAAAAGTTGTCAGCCAAACTCTGGTAATTGGTTCTTGCAACTGTCATAGTAAGTCTGCTAGAGCTTACATTTTTATCTTGTTTTAAAGACTGCTCCTTTTGAACTAAAAATATAATTGGTGGCTAATAAAAGAGCATATTAGATTCTTCACAGTGTAATTCAATATGGTACAAATTAACTGAGCTGTGTCAACTGAGATTCAGGCTTGAGTATGATGGGATAATGAGGGAGTTTGCAGACCACATCTAAAGAAATTTTAAATAATATGAAAATACCTGAAAATTCATAAGAAAACCTTGTAAATTCTTTTGCTATAGTAGAATACTTTAGCTATAGTATTCTAAATAGTTATTTTAAAATCCAGATGGAAATATTATTAAGATAATATATCTAAATATAGAGGACATTTATGACTGGATGCTGAAAGGGTGATTTATTTTACTATATGTTATTCAGATTGTGTAATTGGATTAAAATTATTTTTCTATTAAATTAATTATACTTTATATTTTCCATATGTATAACAAATCTTTTCCTATGAAACTTTTATTCATTGACATTATGAATTGTCTTGCATTTGTTAATAAGGCTACTGGTAAAGTACAGCTTTGGATGTGAGTAAAATTCTCTCTATCTACATCTTGTATTCAACCCAGTTTATAAGTATTAGCCACTTACACAGTGGAACAATACTTCATTAGTATCTACTAATGTTTGAAAATAATGAAGAGCCAAATATTTCCTTCCGTTTATGAAAACAAAAAGAAGGCCAAACCAGAAGTATTCAGTTCACAGTATTGGTCTCATGGTTTCAGCCTGGTGGAAAAACAAATACTATTGAAACTAGATTAAAACAGTCTACCTATTTACAGTCCTGAGAAGATACTGGAAATAATTTAAATCATCTTTCTCACCTCACAGTTGGAAATCAAGGAACTTAATAGGTACATGCTACTTTAGGATCCAGCCTGCCAAGGTTGAAGACTGTGCAGGATTATAACCAACAGGGTCCTAACATTTAATCAGCTACCAGAGCTCTGCAAAACATAAAAGTGGAATAATTTTCTTGCTGAGAGGAAGGCGGTAAACTGTGCCACATATAAATTACAGACACCATGAGAATGGAGAGAAGAGAAACCACGAAGAGAACTTCTGTGAAAACCTGCCCCAGAAAAGGCAACTGAGGACTAAGATTGAGTGAGAAAAGGGGTGAATGGCTTTTCGTGTTTAGCATGTGTATGCATACCTGTGTCTGTCTCTGGGTACAGCCAATTGGAAGAGCAGAACTTGTTTGGTTTTCCTTGAGGCATAAAATTAGCAGAAAAAGTTGTACATGATAAATGCAATGAATTTCATTTTTGTCAAGTGTAAAATACTATTTTCTACTCTATTCTAGTGAACAATACTTCTGAAAGGGGCCAAAGGTGTTAGTGTTGACATAAAAAATACGTAAGAGATGTAGCATAGACAATTCTGATTTGAACCTTAAGAAATTGTTTCAAAATGTGTCACCAATGACCCAGAGCTGGGCTAATTGGGCATAAAACCCAAAAATTCAGAGAAAATCAGAGAATGCAGAAAGATGCCTCCAAACCAATATACAGGCTATCAGTGCCTCAAACACTATAGCATTTTTCTCTAATTAGGTCAGCATCCCACAGCATGAAGAGTGCAGTTCTGACCCTGACTCATTGCTCTTCAGTGACCTGTTTCAAATCAATGGAAAATGTAGTCATGCCTTTTAGCAGCTAAACAACTTCCACTACATATTCAAACAGCTCATCTTTCTATATTACATTTTTTGAATTCAAAAAGATTAGATTATTTTCTTCTCTCATGTTTCATTTTTTACATCTCTTTGTTGCCTGGCTAAGGGAAAAGAACATAGGGAAATGTTATGAAAACTGGTCTTTTCAATGTTTTTAGCTAACCAGAAAGAGATCAGAGAGTGTGATTGAGCTATACCTGAGAGACTCTTAACTTCTTGCAGTCTTTTCCTCCAGATCCTCAGATGCAATAAAAGTTCTGTCACAGGAAGCCTGATCAAGGTATGGGGCTAGCAAGAATTGGGATTCACTTGACCAAGCCCACAGTGAAAAATTATACACAATAAGACAGGAAAAAATTAACACAGATGTGCTTCTGAGGGTGACATTGTTATCCCATCATAAAAACTCTATGTGGTAACCTTATGATGTTTGGAATTGCTTTCTGTATAAAAAATATAAAAAATATTTTCTGTATAAAAATTATAAAAAATAAGATTGCAGCAATAAACTTTTACTTTCTTTCATCAAGACATTAACAGGAATTGTAATAATAGGAATAGTAATAGCAACAGTAGTTGCTACCTCTACTACTACTATTACTGCTACTACAACTAATAATATTATATTGGCTGTGATGTTTTTTTGAGCTCCGAAATCAGGATTTGGACTGGCAGTTCTCCATTGATTTCAGAACTACTCTCATTTATGCTAGCTGGGGATCTCTCTGAAAACTTCACAGTCAGTTACAAGTTCTGGGGGATGTTGGTTGATGAAAAAATCAACATGAACTGGCAATGTGCACTTGCAGCTGAAAAGCCAACGGTATCCTGGGCTGCATCAAAAGAAGCGTGACCAGCAGGTCTAGAGAGGTGATTCTCCCACCTCTATTCTCCTCTCATGAGACCCCGCCTGGAGTACTGTGTCTACCTCTGGAGTTGCCAACATAAGCAGGACATGGAGCTGTTGGACAGAGTCCAGAAGAGGGCCACAAAGATGATCAGGGGGCTGGAGCACCTCTCCTATGTAGACTGACCAAGGCAGTTGGGGCTGTTCAGCCTGGAGAAGAGAAGGCTCCAGGGAGATCTCATAGCAACCTTCCAGTACCTGAAGGGGCTACAAGAAAGCTGGAAACGTACTTTTTACTAGGTCATGTAGTGATAGGACAAGGGGGGACAGTTTCAAACTGAAAGAGGGTAGATGTAGATTGGATATTATGAAGAAATTCTTTCCTGTGAGGGTGGTGAGACACTGGCACAGGTTGCCCAGAGAAGCTGTGGCTGCAGCCTCCCTGGCAGTGTTCAAGGCCGGGTTGGATGGGACTTTGAGCAACTTGAGCTAGTGGGAGGTGTCCCTGACCATGACAGGGGGGTTGGAAATGGATGACCTTTAAGGTCACTTGCAACATAAAACATTCTGTGATTCTATGATTCCTCATTCACTGCTCATTTGTATAGTACTTTGCACTGAAGTCAGCAGGACTGCTCAGCAGATAGAAAAACTGTGGAATTTCTCTCATCCTGCTGCTGTTGATCGCAATAGGCAAAACAAACTTCTGACATGCGCTTACCCTTAGACAAGTGTCTGTGACTTGACACAAAGTAGTTAACATAAAATACGTCTGCTGTTTGTTTTTGAAGTCAGGCATAATGTCTACTTCTTGTATTTTAATAAAGACAGTATGCATACTAAATTAGCTAATAATGTTTTCATGGTATAGTACTGCATTATGAGGCCTTTGATTCTCCTGTCATTTACACAAATGCAGACATGTAATGAATTATATAGAATGACACTATCTTATCATAAATATAACTGAAAATATAATCATGCTCCACAAACAAAAAAGTGTCATGGATTACCATGAAGTACAAAAATTTTTTATTGTGTAAAAGTGAAAAGACACAAAAAATTAAGCCAATTCAATCGTTTATTTATTTATTTATAGAATATGAGAGTCATAAAGTTGAGGTGAGTTAAGTACAGTCTTGAGTCTTTTCTACACCTGCAATTTGACTACATAACACTCCATGCACGCTGACTGAGGTTATAAGCTTCACTGCAGAACCTGAGTGATGCTGTGTCTTTGCCTTCTCCCACAGTAAAAGTTTACTGTTCACCAGCTAGCAGCTGTGCTCAAGTACAAGAATCTCTATCCCTTTTCCAGATCCTGTATTTTCATACTTTTTTATTGCAAGTCATGGATTTCACATTGTTCATACATGTGCTTGTTCCTGACCTTGATGAAATCTTTGTCTCCATAGTACTTTGTGACAGAGCTGCACTGCTAATTGGGTAGATGTTTTTACTTCTCAGCATTGATTTTCCTACTTTCCTGTTTCACTGAAGTCTCTTTATTTCTCTATACGGAGAAAGATTAATTCAAGTTCCTCAGTTACCTTCTCTATCATGGCCCATTTTATCTTTGTTTTCTCTGAAGTAAAATCTCTCTTTTCAGTGGCACTGCCAGAAGAGCCTTCCTATACCCCCATCTTCTCACAATTATATGTCAGAAAGAAAGTCAATGATCTGCATGTGTCCCTTAGAGTGATCAGCCCAATGGACAAGCATTAGCTAAGGAGAAGAATTAATGAACTGAGACACAGGGTTACATATTTTAAATAAGTTTTATATTTCCATCTCTTGTCTATTTTAATTATAAATTTTAAATATCATTTTAGTATAATATAACTAACAAAAATGAATGTTTTTTTAAACCGAAAAAGACCTTGCCTAAGGCAGCATTGAAGTTCTTAAATTGAGTAAGTGCTTTAGGCTATAAGAACATTTACTCATGCATTTAACTCAACAAGAAATTTTCTAGCACTCTATAACAGAAACAAAATAAGAGATTTTATTGTGATCACTTCATATGTGTCTTTAAACTGGAATATAGTAAATGTTAAGACTGGTTATTTTATTAAGTGTCTAAAAATTCAATATTTAGAAACAGTGATTCAAAATCCCTAATTTTAAAGCACAAAATAAAACATATAGCTTTTAAAACTTTCAAATATCTCACAGATATACTAGATGAACGTGCAGATTAGCCTGAATTTCTCTTTGTGACTAGACTATATTCATCCTTCACTCAATTATCCATCAAATCACATATCTCCAATACTGAAACACTGTTCTTATCAAATTACTTACATCACCTATCAAATTGAATTATCTATATCTTGAATATACTACAAACTCCCTATCATTGTTTAGAACACCAGCTATGAAATGATACTGTGTATCTCTCAGTAAGTGATTAGATTAGAAAAGGCACATGGTATACTTGATAGAAATATAATTCAATACAATTTTAATAATGTAATATGTGATTTGCCACTATCAGAAATAGTAGATTTTTAACCCATCTGATTATCTCATTAAAGGATTATTGTTCTTGACAGTTCCTAGTAGATACTGGGAACTGTGTACTGGTAAAATGGTCATGATTCATGTGATACGTTGTGAAGTTGTTGGTGTTATGTAGGTCAAAATAAATTGCCATAATTGCCTCTTTTCAGTTTAAAAATATGATTGTTTAAAAAAAAAATAAAAATTAAAGTATGAATTCAAATAAAAGCCATCAAATGCCCTGGAAAGTACTTGCAGTGATTTCCACTTTTATTTCTTTCTATAATCATATACATGAATTCTTCCTCACTTATTCAAGAATACTTGTAATACTTTTATGGGCAAGAAGTGTTCATGCAAATATGTGTTTGCATAAATGTTTATACTATAAATACCTTTCAAGGTTTGTTCCTATTCATAAATGTTCAATAAGGAAGCAGTACACGGAGTCCTTCAGAAAGAATAAATACTTGAAATAACTGCAATGAGGAATTAATGAAAACTTCAATGCTTTTCCATGAATGAGTTGCAAAACAATTTTCTGTAAAGAAGAATCCTAAAGATAAAAACTCCTGTTGATTACTTCCCCAAACAGAAGACTGCTACATTTGTCAAATTATTAACTGTTTAACAATGAAACCACTTGTCAAGTATTTAATATATTATCAATAAAGTATTCCCTGTTCTGCTGATCGAGTTATAAAGAAAAATGTTGTAAAGTATCAGATCATTCCAGCTGGAGAAACTTAGAGGGGACATGATGGAAGTGTACAAAACCTTAAGTTCAGATGGAACTTCCTGTGCCTCAGTTTCTGCTCATTGCCTCTTGTTCTGTTGGTTGGCACCACCAAAAAGAGCCTGGCTCCATCCTCTTGACACCCACCCTTTAGGTATTTATACATGTTAATGAGGTCCCCTCTTGGTCACCTCTTCTTGAGGCTGAACAGGCCCAACTCTATCAGCCTTTCTTCATAAGAGAGATTCTCCAGACCATTGAACAACTTAGTAGCTCTCAATTGGACCTGCTCCAGGAGCTCAATGTCTCTCTTGTACTGTGGTGCCCAGAACTGCACACAGTACTCCAAATGTGGCCTCACCAGGGCTGAGTAGAGGGGCAGGATCACCTCCCTCGACCTGCTGGCAATGGTCTTCCTAACACACCCCAGGACACACTTCTCTCTCATGGACATTTTGTTGTCCACCAGGATCCCCAGGTCCTTCTCTGCAATGCTGCTTTCCAACAGGTTGGCCCCCAGCCTATATTGGAGCATGGGGTTATTTCTTCCCAGGTGCAGGACCCTAAGTGATATGGGAAAGTGGGACATTCAGGAGCTATTCACCATGCCCTCCAATAAAAGAGCAAGGATCATCCAATGAGGCTAGTTGGAGCCACAGTTGACAGGATTTAAGGGTTGGGTTCTCATACCACTGGTCGTAGACTTGTGGGACACTGCCAAAGGATTTTGTGGGTACAAAAATGATACAATAGTTCAAGAGGAGATTGGACAAGAACTTTGAAGAGTGATCTGTTGTCAGTAACCAGAAAAAACACATCAATCTCATGATATTCCTTTGGCAGAAAATAGTAAGAGCTTGGAAAGTGTGCAGGGAAATGCTATATCCACTTGCCTATCCTTATTCTTTCTCCAGCACCTATCAAGCATCCTGTGCATGGTGGGCCTCTTGTCTTAATGGCTGCTCCTGCATGCTATTGGCATGAGGCATGCTATCAGCAAAACAGCCAATTTGGAAAGATTTTCTCTTTTTACAGTTTAAAGAGTGGACAGGACTAAAAGTTGAACTTAAGTTTTCAACTTTTACTCAACTTTTTCAAAAGCCGATTAAAATTGGCCCAGTTTTTGTCCGCATTCTAGTGATGTGGATTAATCTGAACCTCATTAAAGGCCTGCTCTTGATGTCTAACTGAAATACATTGAAATATATACAGCAACCATTGTGGTTTTGAATCAAGTCTAAGTTGGTTCTAAAGAATTCCATTGTGCTTACAATGGAAATTTTAAAGATCTCTCAGTTCTGGTTTAATGTATTCTTCACTCAGGAAAAAAAACAAAAGGGTTATCATCCCATGGAAGGCAACTAGAATGTACCTTGCAAACTCCCCTCAGTCATTAAATGAAGAGAGACTGGGGTATAGGTACCCTTGACATTTCTCCCTCTGTCAATATCTGTGGTCAGAAGACCAAGACTTGAAAAGCAAAATTTTGTATTTGGAGATTAGTTTATACATTTTGAATTGTATATATGCGAATGAGTATTATTATAGGTGTTTTGTTTGCTCTTCATAACATTGCACAAGATTGAAAACCACACTCTAATATGTTCCCAGTTTATCTTTCTGGTTTTGTAGGTTCACAGTGATTCTTGCTTCTGTTTGCCATTGAGGAATCTGGGTTGACAAAAACTTGCAGGCCTACAATGTTTGGTTAGCTAATGCTTATACACTGGTTTGAAAATTATTTTAAACTAGTGTTGCTTCTTTTTTCTTTGTCTATAGAATGTCCTCTAGTGTATTATGATTTCTCAGTTTGATTTGTAATGGAATTTATGAATAATGTTAGTCACTAGTTCTTAAACTATGGATTTTACAAAAACAGTTTATTATCAACATACATTCTTCTTTTCTTCATTTTTATGTAGACACCTGGGCCACAATTCTTGTCTGGATGCAATCTTCCTGCAATAATGTTTCTGATGTAAATACTAGCACTTCCATCTTCTAAATTCTCCTTCAACAAGTATTTTCTACTGGTGACTCAAAGTCTAGTTTTCATAGACATTAACAGATTCACGTGGAGTACGTGTGTGGACTTAACAGTTTGCAGAATGACACAAGATCAGTAAAAGTAAATCATTACTTTAAATGAATATTAATATAAATATTTTTTCATACTGTTTTCCTTCAGCTGATTCCAAAGTAACTCACAGACTCAGGAACAGTATGTAGCAGCCTGTAGTTATATTTATTATATGTCACATACAGCTTCAGGTATCACACCCTGAGAGAGAAATACTTGCCACAGAATCTGGGTTACCCCACTATACTTTCCAAAATCTATTTTGGAATGTACTTGCCTCTTGTGAGTAACAGTCAGAAGACAAAAGTCAGAACTACTATTTCTAGTAGTTCACCTGAAAGATATTATGTTGAAGAGTGCAAAAATTTCCTGTGCTACAAAGTCAAGTCAACTGTGGGAATATTTTTTTCTTTGTGAAGGACAAAAGGAGATGAGAAGAATATGTTTTGAAATGCTTAATTAAATAAAGATTTCAGAAATTTTAAAGTATAATAATAATAATACTTGTACATAATGCTATGACCTGAATAACTCGTTGTCCAGAAGTATAATTTAATGTAGTTTCTCAGAAAAACAGTAGAAAAAATACAAGAATTTTTGATATTTTTCTGAGGAAGTGTAAGAAAGTGCAAGAAGAAATAATGGTGAATAGTGTAGCTTTCCTATGGAGGTGGAAATTGCACCAGCCATACATATGTCAGTGGTTTGGCAACATCAGTTGGTGGGATGAGAGAGATGATTATTTTTCACTTCTTCATATCTGGATTTTAACCCAAGTGGCTAGAAGCGTACAATATTGGTTATTTCAGTTTACAGACTTAATTTTCACCTACAAAACAAACAAGCAGAACTTAACTGGGGTGAAAAAAAAACTTCTTTCTTTTGTCAAAATCATACCACAGCTGCAAGGCCCAGAGTTATTCCCTCTCAGTGCTCAGTGCATATCGAAAAGAGATGTTCAGATCACAATAATTCCTTCCTCCATTAAATATGTCATAGTTTAAAAGATAAATAATTACATCCTTTCATCTTTCAGTTTCTCCTAATTTAATAAGAGTGTGAGATTAGAAAGGATTATTTTGAAATTTGTCAATTTGTCCACGTCTGTTTGTCCAGACAATGTAGGAAAAATGTTTAGACAGGACCATCTACTTGTGGAAGAAGTGGTTTAGTTCTTTCAGAGGTCTTCTTAACTGTTTTTCAAGGGCTATAGTATCCCAGAGTCTTATCTGTTTCACTTACTCCTTTCCAAATATAACCTTTTGAGGTTTTGATCAGACCACAGCCATTGCCTAGAATTGTAGTTCTATTTGAATAAAACACTCTCGTAAGACACATAAAAAAAAGAATAGTGAATGTCAAGCTAGACATGGATGAAGAAAAGCTGATCTAAATATATGATTACAGACATTAAAGCGAACATTTCTATGTTGGAAGCAATTCACATGTTAATTTTCTAGAGATGCACATTGATTCACACTACTCAGGTGTTTCTTTTAATTACATCCTTTTCAATTTTTCTAACTCCAGACCTGTTAACAGGGTATTTTTAGACTGTCACGAGCTGGATCTCCAATGGGTCCTGATCTCCCAGCGTTAGTGTAACAGCTAATTAAGCCTGAGGTTTTCTCTTAGAATCAGTCAGCTATCTCCTTCTGAGACAAATCCACTCGGGTGAGGCTGTGGAGATTGTTTAGTCCAATAAATATAGGCTGGGTTTACGTATGCAGATTTGTTATAGATGTATGGGTAAACCTGCACCAGATTTAGCTCTCTGGACCCTCCACTGGCTTTGCACTCTTTAATATCTGCACACTTACTTCACCCTAAGGCATGCAACACTTCAAAAAAATCCCACCAGTCTCAGTGTTTCAAGCTGTCACATTGAAGTGTTTGAACAGAAAGAAACACTCAGGAGGTAACGAGTAGGTCTGTCACAGACACAAAAGTCCCATAGGAGCCCCAAGGCAAGGGTTATACAGTGCAGCTGTAATCGGTCAGCTCTAGACATTGCCTTCAGCACTACAGACATAATTGTCCTGTAACCACCTGCCTGAGAGCTCAAGGGACCTTCCTGCAAGGCATGGTTGTTAGCAAGATAGATATGAGAGATCAGTTTTCTCTCTCACTCTGTTCTTTTCCCCAATTTCCTTAGCTTTTTATGGAAACTTTGCCTTGAGATATTACCAGTAGTACAGGTGTTGATTCTTCATTTTGGTTAATCACTGTTACTCCTTTTTCTATTTTACATACAGCACAAAATTCCCATGTTACTACCTAGTTGCAAAATAAAAATAGATTTATTTAATAAAAAAAAACATTCTGGCTTACTGCTAGTTTTCTAGCATGTTCCAAAGATCCCTTTTGGGCTTTCATTATTTTAAATGAACATCAAAACCCCTGTGGTCATGTGAGCAAGTGTCCATGCTAGAACCTACTTTATTAAATTTTTAATGATTTTCTTATCCCAGGAAGAGTCTCCTGATGACTTTTCCAGAAGTGGTGGTTCATCTAATTTCCTTAATTCCACAGGGTAAATTGCAAGTAGAGGCAAACCTCTCAAAGATTTTATTGAAGGCATACAGGTGTCACAAAATGTTTTTGTGTGTTTTATGTAGTCTCTTTTCTATATGAATTTTAGAATGGCTTAATGAAACTGCTATATTGTTTGCTAATTGCTTGTGATTTATGGTGAGTCTTAATTATAAAAATTCATATAAATTAATTCTTGCTCAAGGATTTATCTATTTTGTTGCACTAACAAGTTCAGCTGCTGCTTACTGTATTCATTTTTTAAATAATTTTGTACTATTTATCACTAGTTATCCTTAATGGGATGTGGTACAGCAGCCTCTGAAGATGAAACTCAGTATCTGCAAAAGGAGTGTTTTGAGAGAACCCTTTCCTTTTATTACAATGAGAAAGATAAGGTTTAGTTTACGTTTTCAAAGATGAGCCTAATCTGAATTCTAATTACATCCAAAAATCAATCTTTTCAAAAATTTTAAATACTCTAAGAAATCAGAGGTTACACACACTGTGATAGAGCTGATTATTTCTGATATCAGTGTAGATTTTTAATGTCATCTGGTTTCAATGACATGAAAGACCAATTAATACAGTTTTATTTTGATCATTCAATGGGTGTTATGCACTAGCTAGGTAATGAGGTTATTGATATTGACATAAAACAGTTGGAGTATTGCACTCTTGGGTGTTCCAGTATTCATCTCATCCCCTCTGGTTCTAAGCACAGCCACAGAAAGCACCTGCATGTGCAGATTTGCCAGTAATAACTGAGGGTAGAATTTAGTCAACCTGATTTAAGGAGCTCTTTCATAAGAAATATGAAGTTCCTTCATATCCATAGGATTCAGTCTTGTCCTCTTTTGAGGACTGCAGCTAGATGAACAAAACCACCACACTTCTTTTGTAAAATAGGGACACTGTTTACACATATAAACTTTTAAAACTGAAAAATGAAGTCCTGTCCTCCAAAACCAAACATTTCTGGGATGTCAGACAGTTGGAGTGAATAACAAAGAAGGTTTTAGGTGAAGCAGAGAGAATTTTAATGAGTTCATGTACCTACAGTGTGAGGTAGTCTCAGAAAGGAGCTGGTCTGGATCATATGTTAGGGCAGAGCTTATTTTGTCATTGACAGGTCTGATTCCACATTATCCCACAGATTTATATGAGGGCATGTTGACACACACATATATTTAATATCTATTAATTCTTATTTTTTCTTCCTGAAGTTCCCATTCCAGGTTTAACACTTCATTGTCTTGACCCTGTGAGGCTCACTTGCATGTGCGCTTTCATTGGCTCTGTTGCATGGGAAATTGTGACTCTTAGAACTGCAGCTCTCAGTAGTAAACATAGTTCTAGCTGTTAGAGGAAAAAATCCTGGTTGATTTCTTTTGTGCAACTAGTGATTTGAGAAACAGATCTTGAGACATAATTCTAAGGTCATTTCTTGGGGAGAAATTGTGGGCTGCTATTCTCATCATGAAAAGTCTGGAAGACCAGAGGAATCAATACATGCTTCCTTTCATAAGGCCTCCATGAAGCCTGCAAAACATTTTCACAGGGGTTCTGGGATTTATTGGTGTCCAAATAATAAAAAAACTTTATCCACTAGTTATCATCACTTCCTCTCAAGTCTTATCCTAGGACACATCTTATGCTAGAAGATTTGTGAGTCAAGTGTAATGTCTACTGTTCCAGTTTATCTTAAACATATTTCTCATGCGTGATGTTTCTGATCCAATAAAAAAAAAATGATAGTTTGGGGCTGACTTTTTAAAAGCACCAAATATTTCTGTAGATAATGTTGCATTCATAAATAATTTTATCTCATATCATGGCATGCATAAAGTACAGTAGGGAGGGTTGTGAGTTTACATGTAACTTCTGTCAGCCTTCCCTTGAGATGATGGTTGTGTTTTGGGATTTACTTATAAAACAGGGGACAGACTAGAATTCCCATGGAGGATGATCCCTTTGATAATGACATAGTTAGTGACAAACATACTACTAGTGAAATTATGGCAAGGAATTTCAAATGTATGCCAATAAAAATCAGAATGCCTGTTGGAATATTTTCTAACATTTATTCATATTTTACTAATTTATTTTTGTGTGGAAAAGGTGGGTTGTTTTTTTTTTCTTCCTTGTTCTCAGGGAATTGTGGACAACCTAGGTTATTTGCAGAGAAGAAGAAAACCAGGAATAATATATGGAACATATGTCAAAGCTTGTTTCATTCAACCTACAATATGCATGAGATTCTTCTGTAGATTCATTGGATTCTTTTATCCTGAAGATGCCTGCCTTGGGCAAATAGTACAAAAAAGAAAGTGCAGATTTCAGCTGAAGTCCCTCAAAAATTCTGTTGTCTTTTTTTTTATTTCTATCATAAAATCAATTCAGGATCAATGATTAAATCTACTATTTGAGGTCTGCTGAGTGCAATGGACTGAACTGACAGTTCATTAGGTATAACTCCAGCAATAGAAGTAAAAGCAATACTCAAAAATCTGACAGCTGTAACAGTGGCAACAACAGCTAGGACAGAGTGCTGTGAAAGCAGCCTCTCCTGCTGGGAGCAGAATGATACCCTCCTTCCTTTTGAATATCTGTTCTTATTGTCATTTGATAAGATTATGTCAGGACCTTACTGCAAGTGTCTGTGAAGAACACTGCCTCATTGATTTTTGCTAACTTCTCTTCAAGTTTCCTGTGTAACAAAAGCAGCACAGTTGCATTAGTCTCCATGATCAATAGTAAAATGTCTCTGTATAGTGGAAAGTATAAGATATTTTCAGTTGGCTGAGGAAAACATTTTGAAGTTGCATCAGTAGTACTCACAGGGCTGCTACGCTTGGAATGATTTTTCAAACATATTATGCAATGGTATAGGAAGACAGAAAATGAATGGGGAGGGAACAACAGGTTAGGAATAGGCAGAAGCTGTATATTTACAAATACAATTCTACTAAGGGGAGTCACCCATAGGTACTAAAAGCAATAGTACAAATTGTCTATCATCGCATGAAAAGTTGTGGCAATCAAGGTCCCCAATGACTGGAAAAAAGTGAATGTTACTTCCACCTAGAGAACAGGAAGAGGGACCCAGGGAAGTGTAGGCTTCAACTCAGTCCAGGATGAGGAAACTTGTCCTCTTGGAATTAATTTCCAAGCAAAAAAATAATCAAATTAGTCACTAGATTTACCATTTAGTAGATTTATCAGGGCAAATCTTCCTTGACCTAACTGCTTGCCTTTTCTCTGAAGAAAAGACCAGATATGTGGATGAGAGGATAGTGGGTTAATGCACCTTGACTCTAGCAATGTTTTTTGACACCAGCTCTCAGACATCCTTACTTGGAAATGGAGGAAATGTGGGCTGCTTAAATGGGCTGTTATGTTGGTTGAAAAACAGCTGGACTGCAAACCTGCCAAGCTCAGAGCACAGTAATCAATAGCTTGATGTTCATTTGGCAGAGCTAGCAGTGTACCCTGAGTCAATACTGGAGCTGATATTATTCAATATCTTTATCAGCAGCCTGAATGACGCAACAGAGTACACTCAGCAAATTTATGAATGATGCTATATCAGGGACAAAATTGACTGACAAGCCAAATGGCAGAATTTCTATCCAGAAGGGCCAGAGTAAAATACAAAATGGACCAGCTGAAGCCTCATGATAATTCAATATGAAAATTTTAAATGTCTCAACCCAGAAACAAATAACCATGTAGATCTGCCTGTAAAACCAGCCAAAGAGTACCTGAGCAGTCAGAGTGGATGCCAAGTTTGAATATCAGCCAACATTGTGCTCTCATTTCAGGTAAGACAAACCTCATAAACCAAATAAGGTGAAATAGAGAGGTACATTAGGAGGAGCATGGTCAGTGGATCAAAGAAAATTATTGTCATTATTTGCTTGTCACTGGTGAGATTGAACCTGAAATTCATCCAATTTTGGGCTCACATTTCAAGAAAGATGTTGAGAAAATAAGAGAGTGTCCAGTGGAGTGCTCCCAAGATGTTTGGGGACCTAGGAAAAATAATAGTCATGAACAGTCATGACTGTTGATAAATGTATAGCTCTATATAATAATGTTGATACCCCATGCACACGGTTTCATTATCTCATACTTATAATGTATATTTGAAGATCTTCTTTTTACTACTGATTTGTTTTTCAGGGATGACCATTTTCAGAGTCAGATTATTACATGGAAATTCAACTAGTATGACCTTTCATGCTTTTCCCAGATGATCCCAGCTGGGGAGCAGCAGGCCTCAAAGATAATATGAATAGGGATGTTCACTTCTGAAAATGTTTTAAGATGTCAGCAGACTCATGCAGAGATCGCTCAAGTTGTGTTTTGAAGCTTTACTTTGTATTGCACATAGCTAAGATTTCTTTTTTTTAAAGTAAAATAATTTATTTTCATGTGGTGCAAATGATACCAGGAACTGGAACCTTTAGTGTCTGTCTTAGTTTAATCTTCTTCTGTATCTGCAGGTATAATTTTTCATTTATAGTGATGTGCTACAAGGATATGCAGATGGCTGCTTCTAGAAAATTGTGTAATAAGGTATCTGACATTACTGTTAGTGCCTTCAATTCAGTGAAAGGACATCTTTTTTTTTTTGTAAGCACGAAACTGCATCAACAAAAGAGTGACCTGGTTTAGTTAAAAAAGAAGTCTAGCTGTATACAGCTCTTTGCAAAATCTGGGTCTTATTTTTACCATATAGTTAGTGTATATAAAAGAAAATAGCATAGTCATGCTGAGAGTGTCCTACTTCGCAGTGTGCCTAGATACTGAAATGGCTCATCAGTGTCACTTTTATACTGTGATTCTGTTCTCATTGAAATGAATGAACTTGGCATGTGATGTGTAGATGATAGTCATGGCTGCAGCATTTGGACCACTACTTGTGTTATTGCCAGAGTGGGCACTGAATGAAGGTCTCAGTGGTCTGCAAGCCAAATTAGGACTCACTGCACATCTTTCACATAGCTCTACATGTTTATTCTTCACTTATATTTTGTCATTATGTGTTCAGTTGCTATTATCGACATAACACTCTTCTCTTCACTTCTTGTCTGATCATCTTGTTCTCTCTGTAAGCATCCAGACCTGTTGGGAAATCAGCCAGAGATGCTGAAGCTCTCTCCTTTAGAATTTAATGTGCTGTGGTAGTCTCTGCAAGGCTGCAGACAACCCCACAAGAGACTGCAGCATTTTAGAGGCTTACAAAAATAGGGTGGCTGATTTTCCTTCACAAGTCATGACAACTAAGTGGCAATGTAACCTCAGGGAGCTGATTTCTCACTCCTACAGAAGACTGAAGTATACCCAACGTTGGTCTTTGGCACAGAGCACCCACTTTCCATCCTTTCTTCCTATTATACGATGAGTCTGATAGTACTTCAGCAAGCAGCCTGGTGCTACAGAGTTCACAATTTACTAGGCCTCTTTACCCAGAGGCATGTCTTGATGCTCTTCTGCTTAGTTACTTGGACACTCTTCTGCTGTGGCTGGCTGTGAGACACTCACCTTTATGCGTGAAAAAGTGTGCTGATTATTCTTCTGCAACAATTTGTCTCTGGTTAATTTTAAGATAAATTTAGTTTAAGATCTGGGGAAAATATAATCACATCAGTGATACTGGAAAAGAAGGTAGCTCTAAAACCTGAAAAACAAAGACATCAGTTTAAAGTATTTGAAACCAGATCTTTGTAACAAGGGATTAACAATACATATATTATTAGTTCCTTGTTTTCAAAATTTTGTCCTTGCTGTTTCCAAAAATC
Organism: Aegotheles bennettii; assembly: GCA_013398125.1. Taxonomy (NCBI): domain Eukaryota; kingdom Metazoa; phylum Chordata; class Aves; order Caprimulgiformes; family Aegothelidae; genus Aegotheles; species Aegotheles bennettii. Next base: position 42,554 of record VZRW01005928.1, read on the forward strand.
TAGAAGAAATGACACTGAGTATGGATAAGAGGAAGGAACATAGATTATTATTTAAACTACAAAGTAATGATTTTAAGGAGAACCACACGACTCTCAAACATTGAATACCATCTGATTGAATCGCCCTAAGCTGCTTTGAAAATGTAGTTAAAAATTGAAAAGCTCCTAGGAATGTAATTCTGAGAAAGGAAGAGACCTTGAAACAATTTTCTTTCAGCTTCTTAAATAATAAATAAAATGCAAAATTTATTTTAAAAATGTACTGTTCCCGAGGCAGAACACATTAATGAATTCTGCCTGCTGATTTGACTTTATACTACTCAAAGACATAATCAAATAAAGAAAGAATATGGAGATCTTATATCCAAGGAAATTAGACTCTTTAGTTAGTCAATAACAAATTGTTCTGTTGGAAATTAGTGCTAGTAAAGCCAATGTTATCAGGATATTGGTCATACAATTTAAAAGTGGACAAGAACTTAATTGGAACATGCCTGTAAAATAAATAACATTGTAATATAAATATAAAAAATACACATAATTGTCTATAATAAGACAGGTGTTGAGACAGGAACTTCTGATAGGGATGTCACAGTACATAAACCTAGGTGTCTGCATGTCTCACAATTTAGAATGGCTAAACATTTTCCACACCAGTAAGATTCATTTCCCCACTTTTGGCAGACACCTCATCAGAAGTCCCATGGAATGTAGAGGTTGTATCCCATACCATGAGGAGACCTGTTTCATGAGAGGTCATTCATGTCAGGTCATCTTGCTCTTATTTCCAAATAAAAGAGAGAATAGGAGGGAGAAAAAGACCATTTGCCTTCTAGCATTAATTTAGATTGAAATTCTAGTGTTCACAAACTGTAATCCACTGATTTCATCAGAGAGGATTATCTTCAGTTTAGGAAAAGAACCCCAAAAGGCAATTTGGTTAACTTTGTGAATGTGTTTACTGGCAGATAACTTCAACTCTGCTTCATTTCCAGTTCCTGGTCTCCTGCTCATCTGCCCTGTAGGTATATTGTTTTGTCCTCTGTTCTCTTTTGGGGTGAACCAACTGGACTCCATGGGATAAAATCCACTTGCAGTTCTGGGGATAGTTTGCTCCTGTGAATTCTTGCAATCAGAGATTTAACTAAGACTGCAGCTGGCTACCCCAGTGTGCTTGTGTCTTCGGTGTCTCCCACACATCCTCCAGCCATACCACAGAGACTAACAGAGACCAAACAACCATCCTACTGAAGAGACAAGCTGTTGTGAGGGCCTGCCCTGTTCTGGGTGGATATGAGTCAAGGGGAGGTGTGTGTGGACAGACTTCAAGAACTTTTAAAGCCGGGAACATTAAAAGGTCTGGAAGGCTAGATACAAACATCAAACTACTCATCAACATTGCACCTCTGAAAGGGAAGTGAAATTTACATTCAGAAATGCTTATCTTCCCATACATGGAAATGTTGTTCCTAGAATTATAATTACAAATAATGAGCTCAGTACAGCTACTGAAGTCATTGTGGGTAAAGTGAGAATGCTGTTTCTGGAGGTGATAATTACAATTATTGTATATCTAATTTCTGGGGTTATGATCTTGTCATGTACATAGAATCAGTTTAGTTATCTACTGGGAGCTGGAGCCTCAAAGTAAAAGTCAATATGGGTCCCATTCTATAACTGCAGCTGAAGATCTCTGCATCACTACCAAACAAATGATTGTCAGTGGAGGATTGGTGGAGGATTTCTTAAGGATATGACTGCTATTTATTCCTGAACAACTTGTGAAAGTGTGAATTGTGTTCTTTTAAATTGGGTTCACTAGTATATTTGAAGGAAATTGTCATATGTACAGTCCTGCTGGTGGAATAGCAGCTCCAAAATATAGATCATGAAGAAGAGTTCCAAAGCAATGCGTGATTTAACCTCCTAGACAGGAAAGAAACAAAAGTAAAAGCAGGGAAAAAAGGTGCAAACTTTTGTTTGTATGGAAAAATCAAGTGCTTGGTAAAGGAAACAGTGTGGCAGAATGTGGTGACCAGAGCTGCTGATGGAGGTGAGACCCATGACTGGTGTGGGAAGGATATTGTTTCGAAGTTTCAAAGCAAGGATACAGAGTCAGATCTTGAATAAGAATAAAGCAAGAAACTACAAAAAAAAAAAAAAAGATTTTGATCTGATGCTGTAGAAATATTACAAAAATCAGTTATGTTTAGTATATGTAGACTAGTGCACATAAAAGAATGCTGAGAAGGAAAGAAGTTTGGAAAGGAAAGTTTGGAAAATGCAAAGTAAAGAGGAGGAAGGGTTGGATTTCTAAGAGATAAGTGGATTTGTGAGAATGGAAATGAAATCATGAGTGTGAGATGAAAGGAAGAAGGAGGATTAATTTTGACTTTGCAGTCTAGTGTCAGTGATTGGTGAAAGGAAGGACGAGGTATTTCTTCTGAAGTTCAGTTTTAGAGTTTCTATTTTAATGATTTGAAAAAGTTAGAAAGGTAATCTGAGGAGAGACAATAGTATGAATCTTGATTAAAGGTAGAGTGATGATAGAAGTCAAGTTGACAGAAGACAGTGGCTGAATGCAAAAATCATTATTTTCTGAGTTCTCCCTCTGCTTTGCATATACAAAATATAAAAGTACTGTTAACTACAAGTCTGAGGAGTTTGTTTTATCACTGCTATGAATCTAGAGCATCACACCAGAAATCATCAAGGTTTTATATAAATTTAAAATGGTTTTGGAATGCCCATTCCTCCTAGACATAACAACTGCTATGTATTTATTTATTTAGTTATTTGTAACTAATCTAGAAATAGCATGGCATCACTGCAGAGGAAGGCTTTGGCAACTAGTCCACTGTTAGTCAAGTTCAGATTATGTTAATGTAGCTTCTGAAAATGACTGACATAAATAGGGAAATGTCTTCCTACAGGAGAGAAGAGGAGAAAAGGCCTAATTCTTGCTCCTGCTCCAGCTGCTGGAGGGACACAAGGCAGTTCTGCAATGTATGCCCTCTCCAGCCACTATGAGGTTGTTCTTATCTACTGCTTTGTTATTACCCTGTTTTATTTCAGGGATGAGCTTCGGCAGTCAATAAATTAATTCCTACATGGATTGTGAATGTAGTGCGTTGAGAAACTTCAAAAAGTAGAGACATACAAATAAGAATAATTATAATTTTTTCTATTGAAAAAAAAATTATAAGGGTGTGATCCCCCAGCTAGGAATACCTTCTGGTGAATTACTCATGACCACCTACAGCAGACAGTCAGAAGGTCTATTCCTGACTTCTGCTTTCTTTCTGATTTGGTCCCTGCCAGTACCTATTTCTGGCTCATAATTTCTTAAAATGGCAAAATGAAGCCACTTAAAGGTCTTGATACTTCTCCACAACAGCTGTTAGGCTAAAACTGCTGAGAGAGAGATCAGGACACACAGTTGTTTTATCAGGGGGAGTTCTGCCCTGTAGGTGACTGTTTTATGTCTATGTTTTTACATCAGGACTTTGGTAGTGATCAGAGAAAACTATCGGGTTGCCTTGGGCATATGGCATAATCCAAAATAATTTGGCAGGGATATTTTCACAGCATGAACTCCTCAGAGTGTAGAGCACTTGAAGGGCTGCCTTTTCATTGTCATTCCATTAGTGCGAACAGAAGCTGTACTTGTAACTCCCTGTGTAATTTGAGAAACTTCAGTAAAATCTGTAAACAACATGTCAAGTCTTCCTGACTTTTAAGAAATCTTTTATTCAACTCAGTGAGGTTTTACCTCACAATCTCAGCTGCTGATTCTTCTTTTTGATAAAAGTGTATGGGGTTATTTTTCTGTAAACAAAATAGAAAAGGCCAATTTTCTTCTGACTAAGCTTGATTAACTTTTTGTCTCTATGCTAGTAAAATTGATTTTCTGTACAGAAAGATTTAACAAATTATACTAATTTAAATACACTCAAGGCCATGATGTTTATTAAAGATACAGCAAATGTACCTCTCATTTTGCAAGATGTAACTACTTAATCTGACAGTTTTCTACTGGACTGCATGCCAAAAGCAAATATATGTTCCATGAATTCTATAAAATGTATAATAATTATTTCCCATTACTTCCCAATTACTTATTATGACTGTAGTTATTGTCAAAACAGAAGTATAGAGGCCCTTATTAGAAAGATGTAGAAAACCTGGTGAGAAGACAATGTTTGCTACAGCCTGTGCCTAGAAGGTGTCAGCACAGCTGATGGGAGCGAGGAGATAATCATGAGCTGCTGAAGTCTTCAGCTGGGGACCCCTTCCTTCCCAGAATGTCTCACTTCTCTCCAAATTCCTGTGAGAATGCCTGTTCCAGGCTTCTCTGACTCTTGACAGATAACTGAAATGGCGAGAGCAGACATACTGTAGTGAACAGGTGGTGCTGAGAAGGGTCTGTATCTGAGCAAGGGGAGGAAGCATAGAATCATAGAATCACTTTGGTTGGAAAAGACCTTCAAGATCATTGAGTCCAATCACCAACCCAGGACTGCCAAATCCACCACTAAGCCATGTCCCCAGTGGTCACATCCAAATGTTTTTTGACAGAATGGTGACTCTACCACTTCCAATGTCTGACCACCATTTCAGTAAAAAAATTTTCCTATTATTGAGCTTGAGCTTCCCCTGGTGCAACTTGAGGCCATCCCCTCTTGTCATATCACTCATCACTTGGGAGAAGAGATCAGCCACCTGCTTGTTCCAACCCCCTTTCAGGTAGTTGTAGAGAGCGATAAGGTCTCCCTGAGCCTGTTCTTCTCCAGACTAAGCAACCCCAGCTCCTTCAGCCACTCCTCATAAGACCTGTGCTCCAGGCCCTTCACCAGCTTAGTTGCCCTTCTCTGGACCTGCTCCAGCACCTCAATGTCTTTTTTGTAGTGAGGTGCCCAAAACCGAACACAGTATTCGAGGTGCAGCCTCATCAGTGCCTAGTAGAGGGGGATTATTACTTCCCTAGTCCTGCTGTCCATACTATTTTTGATGCATGCCAGGATACCATTTGCCCTCTTGGCTATTTGTGCACACTGCTGGCTCATGTTCAGCCGGCTGTCTACCAGCACTCCCAGATCCTTTTCTGTCAGGCAGATTTCCAGCCACTCTTCCCCAAGCCTGTATCTTTGAGTGGGGTTTTTGCAGCCCAAGTGCAGGACTCGGCACATTGCCTTGTTGCATGTCATATAATTGGCCTTAGCCCATCTCTGCAGCCTGTCCAGGTCCCTTTGTAGCACTTTCTTATCCTCAGGCAGAACCCTGCTGCCACCCAACTTGGTGTCATCTGCAAATTCACTAGTAGTGCATTTGATACCTGTTATAATTTGAAGGGACACAGGCAAATTTTATAGTATTACTGCAAGGACCCAAAGAGGGGGGTAGAGTTTAGAACCCTTTATGAAAAGGGATACGGGGTGGAGAAAGCTGAGGAATTTGTATTAGCTCCCACTTCCTGCCAGTAACAGAGAGCAAATTCATTTTTCTGGGTTGTGGCTTGCCCTGCCTACTTAAACTGAGACAATGCCTTTGTCCAGATCATTGATAAAGATATTGAACAGAACCGGCCCTGGTACAGAGCCCTGGGGGACACTGCTGGTGACAGGTCACCAACTGGATGTGACTCCATTTACTACCACTCTTTATGCTAAGCAATCCAGCGAGTTTTGGACCCAGTGAAGGGTGCTCCCATCCAGGCCATGAACAGTGAGTTTCTTCAAGAGAATGTTGTGGGAAACAGGATCAAATGCTCAACTGAGGTCAAGACAGATGATGTCTACAGCATTTCCCCCATCTACCAGGCAGGTCACCTTATCTTAGAAGGAGATCAGGTTGGTCAAATAAGACCTACCCTTTGCAAACATATGCTGACTGGGCCTGATACCCCAGTTGTCCCACACATTCTGCATCATCACAGTCAAGATGATCTGATCCATTACCTTCCCTGGCACTGAGGTCAGGCTAACAAGCCTGTAGTTTCTCAAACCCTCATTCCTCCCCTTCTTGTAGCTAGATGTCACATTTGCCAGCCCTCAATCCTCTGGGACCTGCCCACTTAACTGGGACTGCAGAAAAATAATAGAGAGGGGCTTGCTGAGCTCTTCTGCCAGCTCCCTCAGCACTCTCAGATGGAATCCATCTGGCCCCATAGACTTATGTATGTCTAAGTGGATTGGCGGATCTTTAACTGTTTCTTCCTGGATTGTGGGAACTTCAATCTGCTCCTTATTTCTGTCTTCTGGCTCAGGGGACTGAGTACCCTGAAGACAACTGTTCTGGTTGTAACAGACTGAGACAAAGAAGGCATTAAGCACCTCAGTCTTTTCCTCATCCTTTGTGACCATGTTTCACCCCACATCCAATAAAGGATGGAGGTTCTCCTTCACCCTCCTTTTGTTGCTAATATGTTTCTACAAACTTTTTTTATTATCTTTTATGGCAGTAGCCAGATTTTGTTCTAGCTTTGCCTTGTCCCTTCTAATTTTCTCCCTACATACCCTAACAGCTTTCTTGTAATTCTCATGAGTTGTCAGTCCCTTCATCCAAAGGTGGTAAATCCTCTTTTTTTCCCTGAGATCAAACAGAATTTCCCTATTGAGCCAGGTCTGCCTTCTTTCCCGCTGGTTTGTTTTTTGGAACAAGGGAATGGCCTGCACCTGTGTGTTAAAGACTTCCTTCTTAAAAAGTGTCCAACCTTCCTGGATCCCTTTGCCCTTCAGCACTGTTTCCCAAGGGACTCTCTCAACCAGTGTCCTGTACAGGTCAAAGTTGGCCCTCCAGAACTAGGGTAGCAGTTTTGCCAACCCTTTTCCTTAACTTTCCAAGAATCGAAAATTCTATTATCTCATGATCACTGTGCCCAAGACTGCCTCCAATGCCTTTATCACCCACCAGTCCCTCTCTGTTGGTAAACAATAGGTCTTCTAGAGAGGTGTTTCCTGTAGTTGGCTTATCTACCCGATGCATCAGGAAGTTATCTTCCATAACCTCCAAGAACCTCCTAGATTCTTTTCTATTCATTGTGTTGTAATTCCAGCAGACAACTGGTAAGTTGAAGTCCCCCACAAGAACAAGGCCTAGTAAATGCGAGACATATCCTAGTTGTTGGAAGAATGTCTCATCAGTGTCTTCATCCTGGTTGGGTTGTTTGTAGCAGACTCCTACCAAGATATCAGCCACATTGGCCTTCCCCTTTGTCCTTCCATGAACTTTTCAACTTATTGTGTCCAACATTAAATTCTAAGCAGTCAAAGCACTCCCTAACATATAACACTACCCCACCACCTCTCCTTCCTTGCCTATCCCTTCTAAAGAGCTTGTAGCTGAATCAAAATTTTCCTTGAGCTCTAGCAACAACCCTTGTGACTCAGAGAAGAAGGTATTGGGGTTTGAATCAGACAGCCAAAAGGTGAAAAAGATGTTTTTATTGTATCATGAGGTTACACTCTTTCTATTAATGACCAGAAAAATATTATAAAACAAATGTTCACGCTTTGGCACTATTAGAGACTTGACCTTGCCATCTTGGAGAGGATGTTTAGGATTAATTTGCCCATTTTGTTTATTTTAGGCCTTAAACAATTTCATAGTGTCTTCTTTGTTGGGGGTGGGGGAGATTTTTCTTTTGAAAAGATGGCTAGGACTTGCAAACTGAAACCTGAACTACTTGTATATTAGCTTGTTAAAGACATTACAGTTTCTTATGCAGATGAATGAATACCTGACTAGAGGAAAAAAAAAAGGAAAGAAACATAATGAAAATTTCAATTGCTACTCCCAAAGCAGAACCTGTGACTATAGCTTGACTCAGTCAGACTATAGCTTGACTTGGTCATATTTTCATTTGTTCTCTCATTTCAGTGGGATTCAGTCTGATGGGATTTCAATACTACCTAGTTGGGAGGTCAAAACTGTAAGCTTTCCTTTATCTGAGAAAACAGACATTTTTCATTTTCTTCTTGAAATGGAAGTGTGAGGCTATACTGTGTGTAATAAAGGGCTTTCGCTTCCTTTTTCAGCGATAGCTAGAGCCCACTACCCTAGGGAGTGACCTCTATGTTTACTTTAAAGTACTTTGGTATCCTGAAATACAACTTGCTGTATAAATCTGTCAGTTTCTGTTACGATTAAGTTAGAACCTTGACAGTTTCACACTTCTAATACTGATGTTTGTTGTTGCTGCTGAAAAAAGATATAGGTGAAATGTCATACATTTCACACTCAGAGCAGTCTGAACAAAGTCTTGCCTCTGGATTTGTAAATGCTTATATAGAACTGACAACATATCACACAGAATCACAGAATGCTAGGAGTTGGAAGGGACCTCAAAAGATCATCTAGCCCAAACTGCCCTGACAGAGCAGGACAACCTAGAGCAGGTCACACGGGAATGCATCCACTCGGGTCTTGAATGTCTCCAGAGAAGGAGCCTCTACAACCTCTCTGGGCAGCCTGTTCCAGTGCTCCGTCACTCTCACAGTAAAGAAGTTCTTCCTGATATTCACATGGAACCTCCTGTGCTCCAGTTTGCATCCATTGCCCCTTGTCCTATCATTGGTCATTACTGAAAAAAGCTTTGCTTCATCATCCTGACACTCACCATTTACATATTTGTAAACATGGATGAGTTTTGTACCCTATAGAGTTTTGATGTAGGATGCTGACAAAGAAAAGTTTTTAACTATCTCTCCATTCTTCAGTGCTCTGATTTCTAATAAATTTGTACATTACATGGAGATTGGCTGACATGGGAGGTTGCACATAGCTGTCTCCATTACTAAGTAAACTGGGCCATTTTTAATAAAATCTGTTTTACTATAGATAAATATGAGATCGTATGTCTGAAAACAGAAAGCAAAATTCAGTGGTCAGACACTGGAACAAGCTGCCCAGGGAAGTGGTGGAGTCACTGTCCCTGGAGGTATTCAAAGAACATTTGGATGTGGCCCTTGGGGATCTGGTTTAGTGGTGGACTTGGCAGTCCTGGATTGATGATTGGACTCGATGATCTTGAAGGTCTTTTCCAACCAGAGTGATTCTATGATTCTATGATGTTTCAATACTCTACTTAGATACACAGAACTCTTTTAGATTTTTCTTATCTATGAAGTCTTTAGACTCTAATTATCATGATTGTCATATTTTCCTCCTTATGAGAAAGAACATAGAATCAAGGGCAACAATATTATTTGAAGAATAGGAAGCTGTAGTGAGACTTCTTATAATACAAGTCGCTTATTTGAGGTTTTATATATGCATAACTCTTGTTAAAAGAATTCTCAAGTGGAAAAATAATAAGCAATTTTGGTTTCACAGTCTGCAACTTCTATTTAGTAGGTTTTAATTACATATGGATACATACATACTTACATATTCATACACACACATGTATTCTACACTATAAGGACACAATGAATTCAGCCACATGAATCAAGAGCTAAAATGGAAAGAAATTAAAATGAGGAAAAGAGAAGAAAAAAAGGAAGGAAAGAGGAACTTTATGTGTGATACTTCAATGACTTTCCCAAATTCATTTGTACAAGCCTTTACTTCCAAATTGCAGATTAAAACATTCAATGATGAGAGCAGAAAATGACAGTTTGTATTTGAGGAGAAAGAATGCAGACTGAAAAAGAAATTGTGCTCATCTATATGTGCAACACATTTTATATGCAGCTATACATACTTTGTAGAAAAGGGCATTCTGATGAATCTATGCATGAAGCTGCTCACACTTGGAAAATGTAGAGAAAGATTTAATCTCCAGACTGAACTGTTCCTGCAGAGAACAGTCTGGTACTCAAAAATTATATTTATCTCTAAATGTGAACTCACATGTATTTTACCCAACAAAATGAAGGTTCTGCCATTTCTGATCACATTTAGGGTTTGTCTGGCAACACTACTGTCCATGTCAAATATCAAGAATGCTGCAGTTTTTTACCTCAATATTAATTACCTGAACAACTTTTAGCACTGTAGTTTGAAAGAAAAAAGAAAAACAACCAGCTTTAAAGTCCAGTTTTCTTGTTCCAAAATATTACTTTTTGACTTTGTAACTGCGGCAATTTAGGAAATTCTGTGATATTAATATGTCATTAAGTTCATTTAAGTTTTAAAAATTGCTGTATCCTGGAATACTCCAGCAGATGAACTCAACAGCAAGATGTCAGGGCTGCCCCGCACCCTGAGATTAGGGAGATGAAGATAATGGAGAACAGTTTACCAGGAGGGAAGTTTAAAGTGCTGGGATTCCTTTATCCAACCCTCTACCTTTGCCAGCTGGACACGCACAGAGGATCACAGAAGTAGAGAAAGGTCAGTCAGGGGCTTATTTTCATGATAGATAAACCCTATTTCATTGTGGGAACAGTGTAGGAAATAAGGAAACTGATTTCACACAGAAGCTGTTCTCCTATAGTGATGACATACACAGCTGTAGGAGGGCCATATGTTCATTTTTAAGCAGGGGTCATAAACCTCAGAGACTGGGTACATTGTTGGATGCAGTGGAAACTGATGGAAAGTAGTTGTTCTTTACTTTATGTATATACAGGTAGGAATTACATATTTTTGGACAGTATTCATACACCATTTTGTAGCAGCTGTTAAGATAAAACCTGTATGGTATCCTTTGGCAATACATACCCTGGAAAAATGTCACCTAATTTTGAAGAACTTGATCAAGAAACTACATTTGTGAAAATGTATACAGGTATTATTTTGACTCTATATGTTTCTTAATGTTTTCTAATCTGAAAGGGTTGTTTTCTGAACCTTTGTAAAGTCTTTACATTATGCCTCTGAAGAGGTGAACTGTAAAACCAAAGTACATCCAAGATTTCAGCTCTAGGAAAGAATATTGAAACTAAGAATTTAGGAAAGGTTTTGAGTCACCTGACTCTGTTGATTAGATCTCTTCTTAGCAAATTGTGAACCAAATATCTACAATCAAAACTGAACAGAGATGGAGATAAAACTATCTCCCATATGAGATACTCCATTTTACACTCATATGAACAACTGGTATTTTCACAGTACTCCATTCAAATTTTAATAGCATATTTTAAATGCTATCATTAATATTAAACCTGTCATTAATATTAATGATCTGCTGCTTTCAAAAAAATCTGCATCAAAAGACACTCCAGCAATAACCACTTAAAACTTCTATCAATTTAGAAGAGAGAATGCTGTGAGGGCTTCAAACACGTAACAATGACCCTCACTTTAAATGTGTATTATGAGTTTCTGTATGCAGACAAAATAGTGTGTATGATGGACAACCAGCAAGTCAAAATTTTTTGCACTTTGAAGATTTTCAATAAGAATCACCAATATGAAATCACTGTTAGAAATTACAAATATTGGTAATTATTTTACAAAAAAACAAAGCATTTTGTTTCAGGACACTGTGATGACCGTTAGCTCAGTTTCAGTTATGTTTTATATTCCTCATGACAAGGTTGTTAAGTTTGGTGATCTAATGGTGCTTCATGAAAAATTCCTGTTATACATTAAGATATATTAATTCCTTTGTGTATTTCTGATGTGCTTAGGATGTGCCTATGTAGAGAACTTAATCTCTTCCAATCTTCAACAAGGCTATTCAAGGCTAATCCACACAAAAAGGTCTCTATTTTATTTTAAGGTCTTTAGTGCTCCCTCTCATTTTCATTGCTAAATTCATCCCTGGAGACCCGGACAGATAGCAAAGTAAACTGCTTTTAAATGTGTACTAATAAAAGTTTTCCTGCTGTAAGCCTTATCTAGCAGTCTTCTGAAGTCATTGGGGGCCATATCAGAAGTTTTAATGAGAAGAGGTTTCATATACTCTGTATTGTCAAGTTCGCTTTCATTAACACGGGATTTTGTGAAAGCTAACCCTTGAAAATCCCTGAGAGAAATGAAAATAAAATTACTTTCAGATTTACTTTGCAGACTTAAGTCAAAAGACCTCTCATGTTGTGATACATCAGCTCTTTTTCAGCACCAAAAAGCAGCAAAGAGAATTTTTTCTTGACTCAGTAGTTCATAATCATAAAGATTGTTAAGATAGATGTAGTTGAAAATAAATATCTGTAAGATATTCAGAGTTACAAATAGAAAGTTGGAGAGAGAAACGAGGCCTTGGCTGTAACAAAACATACAAACATGAATCCATATGAAATATGGTAGCATGGTTCTTACATGGTGATGTGAAATACTTACAGGAAATTATAAACCAGGGAATGGACATATAATTTTTCATTAAGCAGATGGAAACATCATATTTTCCATTAATCTGTTTCCTCTCAGCTAAAGTACAGACTGAAAAATTATTATAAGTAAGAAATTAGCAGTCAGCATCCCATTCAAAGCATGGTTAAAATAATAGAAACACTGAAGGTATTTGTAAAACTTCAGCAAAGAAAATTAATATTTGCATTTAAAATAATACAGGTATTTATAAGATTTAAAAAAAAAATCTAAAATATTTTTCAGTTAAAATGTGATCTTTACACTGTTATCTTCAATAATTCAGGAAGGCTGTGCTTATTGCATTTGAGGTCACAAGTTTAATTTGCTCAGTCCCTGCTTCTTGTTGCCAGTCCATCTGGGATAAAGCATGACATTTTGAAACCTATTTGCAGATGATAACATGACATTAAAAACCACAACATTTAGCTAAAGTTATAATAGGCTGTTATCCAATTCTTTGTGAGGACACTGTCCACAACTGGTGAAGTGTCCCAGGATGGAACTGAAGGCAAGGATGCTTCACTCACGCTCCATGCCTGGCACCTGCACACAGCATCACAAGTAATAGAACTCACAGTGCTATGTAGAAGCTTTCCTGCCAGATTAGTCCAGGTCACAGTGCTTGTCCCTTCTAGATACTGGTATAATTTTAGCTTTCTTCCTGTAGTGTGACATGCCCTCCTAAAAATCAGCAGTAATCATCCAGAGAACTCACGAGCTTTGAAGTTGCAGGATATAAATTACCTTGACCTCTGTATTTCAATACATCCTCCTTGTCCACTCTTTGAAGCTTCTGTTCTGTGTTGTAGGGAAAGAAACTCCCACAAGATACAGACTGCCAGATCTTCACAAGCAGCTGGTTGATATCTTTCCTTATAAATTGTGTGTGTCAGTATGCTTCACATGAAAGGAATAGTCAGCTGTTAAAAAATGAAACAACAAACAGATGAAGCTATAACATTCACTGTTTGTTTTTCAATTTAGGAAGAACAGAAAATCTTTATTGTCAAACATGCATGACTTCAGTTGTTTATCAAGCCAATTCAGAAATGCTGAAAGTACTGCTAAGGAATGTTTATACACTGGATCTCTGATAAGGAGCAGTTGAGTAGGACTAATTAGAAAGAAAGAGTTTCATTTTGCAAAATGTTTCCAGGTCTGATTATTTGTTTGACTTTGTCAAATATGGGGATGGAACTAATGTGTTTTTGAATTATTTAGTGGAATATGAGAGAGCTAGTGTGGGTTTACCTGCTTATGTATGATATGAAATGCCAAGACAACTCTCCAGGAGAATAAGTTGTTTTCCAGATTCAGAGGGATATCAAAATCTAGTCTACATGATTCAGAAACTAAAATGTTTGCTAATCATGAACTCAGTAAAATTCCTGCACTTCAGACAACTTCAAAGGAACGTACCTGAACCTGAAAGCATAAAAGAATTTTCTAACATGACATCCTAACAATCTGGAGATTAGCTACTCTCTAGATGGAGGTCCTGCTCTAGATTATCCACAGTTATGATCTCCAACAAAAAAACAAAGGAGGTTGAGCAAGTATAAACTTGTCATCCACTTTCTACAACATATATAAATTATTTATATCTGAAATATAAATAGCTATGATTAAGAATGAGGTATCTTTGTCCCTTCTTATTAGCATAAAAAGAGATTTTCTAATGCAAAGATTAGACTATGGTATAAATTCCTTTGATTATATTAGTTATATGGCTGTTAGAATCTTGTACTAAATATCTTTATTCAGCTACATAGACTAGAAGTACAAATTCCAAGGGTTTTTCCAATGTGCAATATTATATACTTATTTACATAAAGTATCAATATTTATATACACTTATGGAACAACAACATAACAGTTTGACAGACACAGCTGAGACAGCTGAGTTTATGTTTCTAAAAAAGTATTCATTTTGTGCTTTTTTATAGAATACTGACAAGGGAATTGCTAATGAAGGTAAAAATTATAAGGGTGGGATGTACAACAGACAGGTGATTCTGTAGAAATTAGAAAAAGATATAAAGAATTCTGTTGCTTTCCAGTACGATGCTGAACACTTTCAGTGTTATTGTTTTAAAATAAATGAGATACACAGTGTGCTGAAACAAATAAAATTTGTGTTTCATTTCTTCAAGTTACAAATTATATCACAGAAATCTCTAATTTGTAGGTTGCAATTAGAATACAGACCTGATCTGATAAGTGACTTGAAAAATAACTTTGATATAGCTATTAAAATGATCCCTTTGGTTCCTTGATGTATCCATTACCGTAAATCACTACATTTTAGTTATTGTGTTTTGATAAAGGTTTATTTTTAAAAAACAAAGATACAAATATTTTAAAATTTTTGCCGTAGCTTCTGTTGCTGTAATTTAATCTATTAAAATATTGCAGAAAGATAGTGGAGAATTACCTGGTGGTTTCTTCACTCATATTGATCTAACATTTTGTGACAGTGTGTAACTAACAGTAGTAATTTTCTCTGTCAAAGATCAGGTACCTGTTTTGTGATAGTGTAAATCCAGACATCTTAAGAGTTTCATTGGGTTATAATAGATTCATAACAAAAAGCAATGAAATAGCAATCTTTTCTGTTGTCACCAGTGAGAACTTCAACAGAGCATCAAAATAAAAGAAGAAATCTTGTCTGGATTCATAAAGTAATGTGTAGGTAAAAATAATGACCTTTCTGATACTGCATCAGGTTCCATGTCATGCTGGATTACCTCACCCAGGCTGTTAAAGACTGCATAAATCAGGCATGATTCAAACAATTTGACATTCTTTGATACAACTTGACACTGTCACCATACTCTAATGAGTCACCTAAGTCATTAGAAAGTAGACTTGCATAGTTCCAGAAGACTATTTATTTTACATGTGTATGTTTTTTTTGCAAATGTCAAAGGACATGTAAACAAGTTGAAAACCTAGATGAATACACCAATTAATCTTATTTGAATTGATTCCATATATTAAATTATAAATATGACAATATCAACAGCCTTTGGTCAGCAGCAGGGGGAAAACATTCTGTATTATGTCCTAATTGGCTATTAAATTATTATTTCAAATGTTCCTGTGTGACTTCCATGCCTGAATCTATAAAACTTTAGTTCCTACTTCTCTTATGTAATCTTGACATTTTATCCATTGTCCTCAAACAGCACCATTTTTTTTGACATTTTTTTTTCTAGTATATATCTGAAAAGGCAATAAATCAATTTTCTGAATAACTTAAAATAAGTTTTATTTTAAATGATCTACTCCAGTTGAATTACAGTTCAGGAATTGCAGGATGACCGTCTATCACTTCTGCTTTGCATCAGAAGAGATAATGTTAGTAACAACTCTGGTGCTAACATCTGTGGAAGAAACTTTGTCTCCAGTCAAAGTGGTGAAAGTGTTGTCGTTCAGGAAGGCAAGGATTTCACCCTGTCAATCTATGAACTCTGCCAAGACTGCATTTCATTTAGCACATTGACACTGTCTTTATGGAAACAATTCTTTACTAGTTTGAATATGTGCAGACTGATTACAAAATTGAGTAACCAGCATTAAAATAAAATAGCATTGCTCACACCTTTGTTCTGTGGGTACAAATACTTATACCACATGTAAAGCTGTGCAGAGCTGGGACTTCTATTCTCATATTTTGGAACTAGATCTTTCCCTTTTTTGCTTCACCATTGAGGACTTCTTTCAGGACCATTGCATCATTAGAAATAAAGGGTTTTTTTAGCTCAGCTTTTTTGTCATTCTAGAAACATATTCAAACAGACACAGAACAGCTGCTTTATTCTGTAGAAATTTGATGCCTTTTAAATACATCAAGTGCCCTCTAAAACGTAGGGGCAATGCTGTGTGTGCACATGTGAATGCTTTGTTTGAATATGTGTGTGTATTATTGTAACAAAAATGAGCTATTTTATTTATAATTAATAGTTGCATCAACTATTATGGGAACTTACCTATTTCTATACCTTTTTAATAACAACTTCCACCAACATATAATGTTCTCTCAGAAAATGTATTAAAATGTTAATTTAAGTATTCCCTTAATTTTCAGGGAAGATTTCATTAACTACCTCAGGTACTAACTCTCCGCTGTGTGTGTGATGAATATTTCTTGTCATTCTTTTACAAGTGAACAAATTTGGAGCCATATTATTTTCCAGGTCCACAAGTTGAAGTCCAAACAACCTGTTTTTCTCTCTGAATCCCATTACTGACATGTTAGAGGTGGTCTTGGTTTTTTACAGGGGTCCTCCACTTCTCCACTGCAAGCCCTATTAGTTTATACCTTAGCTCCACTTTGGAGCAATGCTTTTCCTGGAAGAACTTCTGGTGTGATCTGAAGACTATTTATGCCTATACTTCTTCATAGTTTGCATGTATTAGACACTGTGTTAAGTAATTCAAGGCAGAAAATGTCAAATAAGCTGGTGGTCCAAGCAGAGTAAGAGGTTTTAGGAGAGAGGGAGACTCTGATACAGCTTCATCTGCTGCCAAACACTGCAGTCTGGTCCTGGTTTCCATAGTAGACCCCTGAAAACTTGAGCTATAGCTGCATCTCCTTCAGTGTCCAAGGCATTGAAACAGCTGAGGAAAAGGGTGAAAGGATCCCTATTTGTAGCTGCTTGTCCCTTTCTTCCCAAAAAATAAGTAGATAATGACTGATGAAGAAGTTATCTTTCCTGAATTCTAGCTCCAATGTAAGTTTTTGACAGGGATACTCATGTTCGTGTTGGTAATTGGCTGAGAAACCACAGGAAACATGGTGTCAGAATAGGGACTGACACTTTTTATGTAGTAGGTAGTCCCTGAAAGACAAGAGATGTGTTGCCACCAAGATAGACAACGTAAGGCAGAGAATATTTGGAGAAGCTCATCATCTGTCTGGGTCCTACATTAGTCACACAGAAAGGAAACGTGTTATTTACAGGAAATGGGCTTATGACTTCTTGGTTCAGTGGTCACCCTCCAGGTCTGTAGTGGACATCTGCTTCTCAGAGATAATTTTCAAGTAATGCCTAGAGACACAGCCTGGAATTAAAGGTCTCTTTAGTAAACAAATATATAGATGACAGTAAAAGCCTATCCCTGCAACAAATGCTTGTAACTTAAATCTAAAAGACAGTCAAAGGGGAAATGGAAACAAGAAGAAGTGAAATCACTTGCCCAGGACCATAAAGCAGGTTAATGGAAGAGCTGAGAATAGCATCCAGTTCTCTTGAGAGCTGAACACAGGGCCCACATTATTAATTGGGCCATATTGCACTATCTCCTCATGGTTCTTCTTGGGATACATGTGCCAGAAAAAAACAGTCCTTGATCTTTCTTGGTCCTTGATAAACTTCACCTTTGCCCAGATAAAAGGAAATAGAGTGGGGTTCATCTTTCAGCATCTTTTCTTTATGATTTACTGTTTTTTGACACTGAAAAAAGGCATAACTCTGTAAACATACCTACTAAAACTACCACTTTATTGCTTCCCTGTATTTCAGTAGCAGCCTTTCACAGAGTGAGATTTCTCAACATGCTTTAGAAATACCTTATACAGAGATATGATTTTTCAGAAATTTAAGTTACTAAGAGAAAGCTTTCAACATTCCTTTGAAATGCTTACAGAGTTACATGAGAGATCAGTGTTCTGTGCCGTAGTTTATGCTTCATCTTGTGTCTTACTTATGCCTCTGTTTATTTACATTTAATTGTGCTGTCAAGTTGAGAGTCACGGTGAAAATTTTGCTCTGTCATAGAATGAACAAAAATATTCCCACTATTTTTTATTTTGTCTGAGCTACACCAAAACTCAGGCCTCTCTTAACATCAGTTAGGAGAGTTCAAAAAAAGCCCACTCCTCAAAGCAGGCACAGGTGCATTGGTAAAAGCATTGGTAAAAGGCATTCAAGCACATAGTCAGAATAAGTCTCTTGTCAGCTGGTTTTGCTCCTGTTGATGTAATAATGTTAAAAACAATGCTTTGTCAGGAAAAGCTCTGACTTCATTGCAGGGGTGTCTTCACATACCTGTGTGAGTATGCTGATGAAACAGTGTAGCTTCACTATCAAACCTTTTCCAATTTGAAAAGGTCCCCACTTCTGCTCTTGTACTTGATCCATTAATGACGTTGAGGCATCAGAGTACCAATAGCAGTGACCAGAGTCACATTTTAGGCAATATGATTTTCAGAAAATTTTCTCCAACAAGCCTTGCTCTGATTTCCTGTTCTCTAATAAGGAATGGTAAGTGACAAAGTATAATTTTCCTTAGCTTTTCTTTTTCATGGTGGATTCTAATTCTGGATTGGAATAGGCATTTTTCAAGTAGACTAATTTTCATATGAGAGTTCTGGTTTCTTAATTGAATATTTTCATATAAATAAATAAGATTTGAAAAATTTTCAAAAAACTTACATTTGAAAAAATGTTTTTTCACTTTGCTATATTAATATTTTGGGGATTAGAAGTACACATAAGGTACACTTTTGAAATCTTAGCATGAATTTTTAAATGTTAAATGGTTAACCTTGTCAAAAAAGAGGTATAACTAGATCTAGCACTTATTCAGATTTTCCAGTTAACTTCATTCCCTCCCTCCAAATGCCTGTGAGCTATCCTAATTGCACAGTAAATAGAGTTTGAAAAACTTAGCTATTTAGTTCTATCCCACTTTTTGTTGTTCTCCTTAAAGACAGAATACTTGAGAGAGAAACTGATGATCCCACATCATCACACATTTTCCTGTGTTCTAATTAAAGAATAAAGGGTCCAGTGTTTTGGAGTTTCAGCTTCAGCAATCTACGTGTTGATTATGAAGCTGATGTAGAAACCTGGGGAAAAATCCTGTGCATCTCCCATTAAAGACAGAGCAGGCAATGCAAGAAATTAGCTATAATGAATTTATAACTGCAATATTATTCTTGTTGGTAATGATACCAATGCACATAATTATACTTAGAGAACATATTCCTGTATTTAAATGAAAATCACGTGTGTAGAAAGGAGGTTATCTCTTACTTCCATTGAATGTCTAAATCTCTCTTTTTTTTTCCTGTAGCAGACATTTTGGACTAAACTCTAGCTCAGACTACAAGGGAAAGATAAGGCGAGTTATTCTGGCAGTACGAATAGCTTGTTCATTGAAAGAAATTCTTCAGGGGAAGCATCCTTGGCACTGAACATATTAATAGCTCTGACAGTTACCAGAGAGCAATTGGAAAAATCCACAGGCAGCATGTTACTTACTCTTACTAATAGCTGCACTGGTGACCATTTTTATTGAGTATTAAACTGAACAAGGAGTCTGGGGACCTCAGACTCAGGGTATTTGCAATTTTAGACTGCACAGTGTGGCACAGAAAGCTAAATCCAAGAAAGAGAAATGACAACTTTCCTAGGGTTGCCAGCACACTTGCTCATAGATTCTTTACTTTTTATTTATTTATTATTATTTTTTAGTTTAGTGCTGTTTTTTCCTGTGACACATCACTCAGATAAAACCTGCCATTCAGCTTGCTCAACTTTGGCTCAGGACCCTTCCATTGCTACACAGACATATGCATTGCTTTTTCTATCCCTTTCAGAAAAAGGGATTACAATCTCAATGCAAGACTCAATGCAATCAATTGAGAAAACTGTGAAGAGAAGAAAGGAAAAATGTTCAGGTGATGCAGACAAGTCTTAGGAGGCTTAGGTGGATTATCTAAATGAATCCTCTGAGCTGTTGGTTTCACCATTACTACTGATGACTGCAGGAAAACTCACGCTCTTACCAAGTTCCTAAGTGTTAAATAACTACTAAACTCCGTGTGAGAATTCAATTAAAAATCCTGGCCAAAGGCTTTCCTAGACAAGATGACAAATGGGGATGATGTAGAGAGAGCTCACTGCTGATGTCACCAAAGGCAAGCTGCACAGTGACATGGCTGTTCTTGGATCAACCATCTTCTCTTCCTTGAGCTGAGAGGCTGATGAGGATTGCACCAGTGCACAGACACTGGTGGGAACACTCACTTCAAGGCACTCAAAATCGGGTCTCCATTTCTATACCAAGTGTAATGACTCTCTGTTACCATGCCACAATGATAAATTTTTAGAAGCAACTTATTTTCTGTAGCAATTTTATCTCAGCTTTGTCTAACCCATGGTATATTGCAGCACTTAAAAGATACTTGTTCTGAGGTCTTCCTGCATTTTTCATCCTGCTTCCTTCCCTTTTTGTAACATTGTGTAATTTCAGCTTTGTAGGTGCCTCATTGACTTCAGGCTGCTAACAGCTTCAGCTTTTTATTTGGTAGTGCTTACATGAATATTTAAACAAAAGAAAGGGTTCTATAACCAGAATCTTTTTAAAGCACATTCATTTCTCTTGATTTCCTTGAGACGGGACTCCTTACACTAGAGTAGAACAGTGGTAAGACGCATATATCTACATTTTACAGAATTTGTTTTCTAACTCAATTTTAAAGCTTTTATCTGGAACTCAGCATGTTCTAGCTACACAGTGCACCATCAGAACTGCCTGGAAAGTTGACTTGGTGCTCTGCAAGACCTGGACCTCTAAGAGGAGCAGGAATGGGTCTTAGCCATGCCTTAACAGGTGTGCTGGGAGTTTTTTCATAATAGGGTTGGGAACAGCATACGTGTTTTCATAATCTCTAGTTTGAAGAGACAGCATAGGCATCTGGTTGGAGTTAAGCTTGGTGGAAGTGAAGTTGTAGCGTGTGTAGTGATTAACAATTAATCTGCTGACTGTAAATCAGTAGAGATGCAGAAGTGAAAGTCTGGTGTATTGTTTGGAGCAAGACTTTAAAAAGAATGCTCAGTATTATGAGGTTTTGAAACTAAGGGCTGGAAAAGGTAAGAGAATGAGGAAGGTGAGGAAGTAATACAAGGTGTTTCGAAAAGATGGACACAATTGAAACGAACGCTAATATGGAGCCAGATGAGTCCTCCTGAAGGAATTATTGCCTGAATGATAAGGATGTATTTGTTCCATTCACATCTACCCTCCAAAACTGAAGAAAACTGATCAACTGAAGAAAAGCAGGGAGAGTTCTTCATGCAGTTGTATGTGATAATGTTTTTGCCTATGTTTTTCATTGAATTATTGTCTTAGGCTGTATCTAGCTAGGTATTTTTCAAGAGTGACCTTGAGAAAAAGAGACAGAGTTTGTATGGTCACAACCCTTATGCTCTGTGCAAGTAAAATGTGAATAATACTCTGTATTTTATTTGAAGTTAAATATTGTGCAAGTAATAGCGTTAGTGAAAAATAATGTAAACTGGAACTCCTCGTGTAGTGACTTTCAATCCTTCTAACTCCACACAGTTTATATCAAGCAAGTAGAGAGATGATTCCTAATTTCACAGATGGAGAAACTTAGATATAGAGAGATACAAGCGAACACTTTTAATTCAGACCATTGGGGTTTGCATATATGCCTAAATGGCTTTATTTTCATGATTGCAGTAAACCTACTGTTAACTTTAAAGACTCAGGTACTGAATTGTTTCTTGTTTGGGCTAATTTTATCATGGTGTTACAAGGCTCAGTTTCTTAATTGGGGCCATGGCAGATTTATGTTGACAAAAGTGAGTAAAAACAAGCTGTGATGCTGATTAATCACAGAATACCAGAATTGGTAAGGTTGGAAGGGATCACAGTGGGTCATCTAGTCCAACCTCCCTGCCCATGCAGGGTCATCCTAGAGCACATGGCACAGGATTGCATCCAGACGGTTCTGGAATATCTCCAGTGAGGGAGACTCCACAACCGCCCTGGGCAACCTGTTCCAGGGTGCGGGAACTCGCACAGTAAAGAAGTTCTTCCTCATGTTCTGGTGGAACTATCTGTGCCTCAGTTTCTGCCCATTGCTTCTTGTTCTGTTGGTTGGCACCACCAAAAAGAGCCTGGCTTCATCCTCTTGACACCCACCCTTTAGGTATTTATACATGTTAATGAGGTCCCTTCTCAGTCACCTCTTCTTGAGGCTGAACAGGCCCAGCTCCCTCAGCCTTTCTTCCTAAGGAAGTTTCTCCAGACCCTTAATCAACTTAATGGCTCTCTGGTGGACCTATTCCAGGAGCTCCATATCTCTCTTGTACTGTGGTGCCCAGAACTGCACACAGTACTCCAAACGTGGCCTCACCAGGGCTGAGTAGAGGGGCAGGGTCACCTCACTTGACCTGCTGGCAATGGTCTTCCTAATAGACCCCAGGATTCCATTTGCCTTCCTGGCCACAAAGGTGCACTGCTGTCTCATGGACATTTTGTTGTCCACCAGGATCCCCAGGTCTCTCTCCACAGTGCTGCCCTCCAGCACACTGGTCCCCAGCCTGTACTGGTACATGGGGTTGTTCCTCCTCAAGTGCAGGACTCTGTGTTTGCTCTTGTTGAACTTCAGGTGGTTTTTCTTTGCCCATCTCTCCAACCTAACAAGGTCCCTCTGAAGGACCACACAACCCTCTGAGGTATCCACCACTTCTCCCAGTTTTGTATCATCAGCAAACTTGCTGAGGAGGCACTCTACCCCCTCATCCAAGTCACTGATGAACAAGTTAAACACTGGGCCCAGTACAGAACTGAGGGGGACACCACTTGTGACAGGCCTCCAACTGGACCCTCTGGAATCTGCTACTCAGCCAGTCCTCAATCCATCAATTATATGCAATTAATAATCTGCATTTCTTACAAACTGTCAGTATTCTGTGTTGAATACTTGACAAAAGGCATAAGACTATTATCTCTTGGAAGAACATTCTGATACACGTGAGCGTATTTTCCATAGCCTAATAACCTGAGCCAGTTTTCATTCCCCAGCTCAGAGCTGTTTCAGTCCAGTGCCTGAGTACCCAGACAAAGTTTTCCTCCTTCATATTTATCCCCTGCTTACCCTAGAGGGTACGACTGAATCAGTGACAGAATTACACTATTTCCTTTTGTCCTCTGGGGACTAAACTATCAACAGCATGCTGCTTTGAGAAATGGCTACAGCTGTGAGTCAGAGATGACCTTTTCTAAGACAGACTGACAGCTTCAGCAAAGGGAGTGAAGTTCACCTTGAATTGTGAATTAAACTTTTCCTCTTTGATCTCTTGTGACACTTATCACTAAGATGTGGCACTATGCGTGACATGCTGGGACAAGGGGTTTTCATGCAATTTTTAGGCAAATATGATACATATGCCTCTTAACTCTCAATTTCACCCTATAATAAACATCGTATCAGGGATATGCACAGACAGTTAATTATTTCCTGTCCATGCTGAGACAAAATCTTGAGCTTTGCAGGCCAGCTTGATGTGTTTGAGCAAAAATATGATAACAAACAATAGAAACAAGCAGAGCTCATTCCTTATAAGATGTGTTGGATCTTACTTGTTCTGTACGTGAAGAGATGTGCTTGGCACACAGTGGGGGTGGCTGTCATGAAGAAGCTTTTTTCTCTTATTTTTAGGGCTGACTGCTGCTTATGATCCATAAGGAAGGTTCAACATAAGATTGTAAAATTTGTCACTAATGTAGGCTACAAGATGAACTGATATTATGGGATGGTCACTTGACAGTCTTTCACTATTAGCAGCTTAGAGATAGAAGGAAAATCATTGCATGTGTACATGATGTGAAAAAGTAGAGATCTGTTTTTTATTGATTGGCACAATCCATAGTCTTAGTCATGGTGAACTTGGCAGGGTTAGTTTTAAAGGTGAATTCAATGATTTAAAAGGTCTTTTCCAACCTAAATTATTTTATAATTCTATGATATGAGAAGGGCCTTGGGTAGGTTATGTTCTTCAAGCACATACTGTGACTAAAGTAAATGTTGGAATTTCCTAAGCACAGGAATATTTCAAATAGGATTATTATTATTTTCTTGATAGGAACAAAAGAGATGCAAAACTTCTACCTTAGATGTGCTATTTCCTCAAGGAAAGAATACCAATATTTATCCTCAGAGTATTTCTTCCAGAAGCTGCAGAAGCACTAGTTAAATATGCTAGGGGCTGTATTGAGAAGCCAATTTGCAGTCTGCAGCACACTTTACTGTTTCTGTGAAGTTCTGGAACTAAACTGTGTATCCCTGAGGAGCCACTAAATAATGTTTCTCAATTCATTATTATTGTTATTATTGAGTAGAAAGGCCATGATGCATTTTTTAATGTCCCATTTGTGAATAACTCTTCTAATTAGATAGGTGCATTATTCTATACATGTAAACCCAAAGTTGTGGTTTATAGGTGTACAACACAAAAGTGTTACCCAATGCACAGACACATAAGAGACTATTCAGCTGGAATGCTGTACCCCACTTGGTCATCTCACTTCAACAAAAGGTTGAATCAATTGGAAATAATCCAAATGAGAGAAGCAAGAATAGCTCACAGTGGCCCTTTTTGTTGTTTTTTTTTAAAAAAAACCCAAAACAAAACAAAACATAAAAAAAAATCAACTAAACCACAAAACACCAGCTCTTGTTGTAGGAAGACAGGTTGAAAAAAACTGCTGTATTTTTAACCTATAGAACAGAAAATACAACCATTTTTAAATCCACAGAAAGCTGTTACAAAGTAAAGGAAGGATCTGTTTCTCGATTCCTGATGGGTATGACAAGAAGCAGTGGGCTTAAATTCCAGCATGAAGAATTCAGACTAAATAATAGAAGTGTCAGGAAAAAAGCCACTGCCTGGGAAGGCAGTGAATTTGCCCTCACTTAAAAGAGAGAGCAACTTGTTTTACATTTAGACTAATTGGATTGATAATTTTAGTGACCCTTTGAGGCCGTTTTCAGCCTGATTATACAACATGAGAATCATTAATCTATGACAACAGAAAACTGGTGTACCTAGCCAGTGTAAACCTCACAAGCGTAATTTTATATGTGCTTGTGTTTGAACAGTGACCCACATTGTAGAGAAATTCCTAAACCATGTCTCACTTCACATCAGGTATTTTTCATAACCAAAACCTGCAATGAATAGAGACTTTCCCTACCTCTAACCAAACCATACCACACCACACCATCCTTTTTGTAATTTGCCATTACCCAAAGTTGTCATTCAACGTCTACAAATGAGTAAATCATAGACCTTTGTCAGTAATACAGTTTATACGTGGAAGCTGTATTTTAAGTCTAATCCTCCAGACTCTATTCCTTTTCTTAGGTCTTACTGCTACTATAAAGTCTTTTCTTGCATAATTTGGGAGTCAGTGAATCACCAAGCAAAGCTACGTTTGCTGAAATCTACTGGTGTTGAAAATCTAGGGTTTATTCCCTGATTTGGTCTATTCCAGTTACTTTCTTCAGGAGTTTTAGTGCAACAGCTTGAACACAATGCCAAAAAGTAACTCCTTGAAGTACTTAGTAGTGTAATCAAAAGTTGAATTTATACATTTATATCCACAGACATTAAATGTTAATTTTGTATCCTAGTTATCAAAAGCACTGGCAAGAATTTAGTAAGTTAATAATAGTCACTGCACAATAAAAATTATTTTGTAAAGATTTTTTTAATGTTAATAGAAGAAGGAGTTTAAGACAAGTTATTTAGTATAACATTGAAGATATTTCCAATTTTGCTTTACTAGAATGCTACCTTATTGACTATATATCCAGAGATGAAAAGGAATATGGTCATTGGAAAGAATGAACTTCACCTTTTCAGAAGTCTTTAAGAAAGAAAATGTAGCCTCTGGTCATGACACTTCTTCGGAAAAGGGACATAATATTCACCTTCTTGCTATATCTGCCCTTTTCTATTCTGAAGCTGTCGTTAATGAGTATTGAAAGGTGGAGGAGATCAATAATAAATTCTTTCTAGAACTGATGTGTTAGAGTCTAAGAAGTGCTTTGTAAAGAAACTTCCATGTTATAATAGCTAGTTTATATTTTTGATTTCACATAGGATAACGTAAACAATCCAAGTTTTATATGTTTTTCAAAGTTTACTGAAAAAAACCAGGTAGAGAACAAACAGGGAAACAGAATGCAAATTATTAGCAGGTTGTGAATTAAAGGTAAGACAAAGTTAAACAAAGACTTTTCCTTTTATACTTCTGAGTGTGGAATGACATTATTATACCAGATTTCACTCATCTATTTATAATGTTGATTAAGATAATGTCCACTTAATTTTGTTAATATTGTATTTATTAAAAACTGATTTATTGAGCATTCATATAAAATATTTGTTTGCTACTAAGGCAGAAATTCTAGTCAAAAGAACATGAGGTACATGGTGTTAAACCAAAGAAGCATGAAATCTACTCATTGGAGATTTGCTGTTTCTGCTTGGTGGGCAATTCCTTTTCTCCAGAGAAACTGGTCATCTAAACTGACATAGCAATTTTCTGACTGGCTAACTGAGGACACCTTATATTTCCGAGGACAGCATGACATTTTGATACTCATTAGTTTAAAAAGTCATCTGGAAAGAAATCGCCTAACCTTTGGCATTTACAAAGGTTTGAGGGTTATTGCCAGTGAATACTTCTTCATTAGCTTTTATTTCTTTTTCACTCTTGTCTAATTAATATGCAATTGTGGCATTATGAAGAGGTTTTCTATAAATGTATGCCACAAGTAATAAATAGGATCACCTTAGTTCTTCCATGTGTTGTGTAAGAGGAGGTTTGGCTCAGGATAAAATAACACAGCCCATTTATGAGTTGTCTTCATAGTCCTTGGGACTTCTCTGTACACTCGTTCAGTATCTGTTAGAGTGAGAGTAAAGAGCATCTCTACCTCCTCCTGTATCAAAGATCAGAATTTGTCCCAGTGCATGTTTGCTTGCTTGTTTTTAAATCTTGGATATATGATTTATTTGACTTTTATATGATCAAAATAACCTTTTTTTTTTTAATTTCATATTTCATGGGCCATGTTCAATAGTGAAAGACAAATGTGCTCACAGCATTTTGACTTGGACTAAGGTGAGTGATGTGTTGAGGAGGATAGCTGTTTCCTAAGGATTTTATAATAAATGAGACTTTACCTACCAAATCACAAGGTTATCCCCTGGAGTATTGTTAGATGGAGGCTGGACTCAGGCTTTCCAGTAAGAAGAATCAGATTCCAAACCTTCTGGAAGCTGGGTGAGTATTTTAATAAAGGTCAGACCAAGCGTGTGTGCGTGTGTGCTGGAGAGTATCCAGGAGGATACAGTCAGTAATAGCACAGTCCCTCCTTTCATAACAGCCCTCTCTAGCTCCCACTTAGTGCTACAATAGACATTTCTGTGTATGTTCTCTCTTGTTCCTTTCTTCTGATGATATCTCTCTTCATTTTTATATCAGGTTAGTGAGTCTTCTAGCTTTGAGCTATTAATACTGCAACGAGTCTGAAGTGGCTGATATTGACATCCTTTATAATGGTCTACAAATAGAAAACAAAGTGCCCATGCTACAAATGCAGATTGTTCCAGCAGCTTCTCAAAAACTGAACATGTCTATTTTCTGTTACGCAGTTTCTTATCTGAAGCTGTAAGCTTTTCTGTGATAATATGAGTCAGCACAGAGAGAATGTAAGAGGCAAAGAAACAATGGTAAGGGAAACAAGAGTATGAAACTGTTCCCCAAGCTGGCCATTAACCTATCCTGTGTAATGTGTCTTCCAGTCTTGCTATCCATCACCTGTATGCTTTGTGTATTTAGATGTAAGAAATAATGGGTACTATTATATGTATAAAATGCTTCACAGAAGAGAGTCTTCCAAGTAGCACTGTAACACAGAGAATCCTCAAAATATGCAATATGTAATGATTTTGTACTTTGCTGTGAGATGCCACTATTTAAAGCTAGGCAAATGCTAGCTATTTTGATTCTTTGGAGAGATTTTCTTTATGTTTGTGTACTTATGCAGATAAATCACATACCTGCACATCTCTATGTATGTGTGTACATGAGTACTTATAAATGGACAGGGAAAGGTTAATTCAATTCATCTTGGGCTGAGGTATACATTTTTTACTTCTCCGTATTTTTAATGTGTATACTTCTAAGTTATTGCCTTCTGAAAGCACCTGGGGTGGTGAAAACACGCAAGAAGGCTTATTTCTGTGAATTGTCTCACTGAACATTATCAATGCTCAGAAGCAGAGAAATAGACTAGCTGGTTGATTCGTTAATTTAGATGTGGAGTTTATTTAGTTAGCTGACAAAACAAATGTAATGTTCATGATATGTTAGCCTGGTTTCATGTAGGAAAATAACAAGACTCTGAATGAGGAAAAAGATTAATTTTAAAAAAAACATCTTTAATGATCTTGCATTAGTTTTTACGTCATTCTTTCTGGCTTTTCTTCCCAACAATATGGTGTATGGTGTATTATCACAGGAGTTCAGCATGCCTCTAAAGCCAAAAAATGATTTGTTTTGTCTGAAATTTTACAGCTGACTGTGTCTATTAGTACAGTATTCCTTTAAGAAATCCATAATAAAACCATAAGTCTGAAATAACTTTGAAATTACAGTTTAAAGCTTTAGGGCTAACATATATGTTAAAATCAGAGTGAAAAATAGGTTTCAGTGATGTGGGTTGGTATCCCTGCTCTGATTGGGAATCTGCTTTGACATCGTTGGAGGACCTTCAGGTTATTTCAAATTACAAAGCTATGAAACAGTTGGTATGAGGAAATGTGGTTCTCAGAAATGATCCATAGTCTGCCCATGCCTCAGGCTTTTTACAAAAATATTCTCCTTTAACGAATTTTCAGGGGAAAAGGTAAATATTTAAATGAAATACACTATCATATGGAATATTTAGATATCTTAAATAATCAGTCAACAGTGAGAACCCAATTGGTTCCTGTTCCTTTGTAGGTATCCCTTAGTACATAGCTATAATGATATAATCACCTATAGAATGTTTTCCAGAAGACTTCCTTGTCATATATATGGTGGTTACTGAAAGAGCAACCATTCCATTTTCTGTTCTCATCAAATGCATGTCCCTTGCCTTTTTCCCTGCATAGTGCATAATTCTTGCATCCTCATAGATGTTTCAACAGCTTGCATCATTAATATCAGGACTAGCCATGAATGTGATTTCATAATGATCACAAATTCTTCTTTGCAGAAGTTTTCTGTCACACAGATGTCAGAAGAGATCAGTCCTTTTGTGTATAACTTTGAAAAGTCTGTTTTCATAGAATCATAGAATGGTTTGGGCTGGAAGGGACCATAAAGTTCTTCTAGTTCCAACCCCCCTGTCATGATCAGGAAAACTTCCCACTAGACCAGGTTGCTCAAAGCTCCATCCAACCTGGCCTTGAACACTGTCAGGGAGCGGGCAGCCACAGCTTCCCCAGGCAATCTGTACCAGTGCCTCACCACCCTAATAGTGAAGGATTTTTTCCTCATATCTAATCTAAATCTACCCTCTTCCAGTTTGAAATCATTCCCCCTTGTTCTACCACTACATGTCCTTGTAAAAAGTCCATCCCCAGCTTTCCTGTTGGCCCACTTCAGGTACTGGAAGGCTGCTCTAAGGTCTCCCCAGAGCCTTTTCTTCTGCAGGCTGAACAACCCCAACTTTCTCAGCTTCTCTTCATAGGAGAGGTGCTCCAGCCTCCTGATCACCCTGGTGGCCCTCCTCTGGACTCCCTCCAACAGGTCCATGTCCTTCTGGTGTTGGGGGCTCCAGAGCTGGACACAGTACTCCAGATGGGGTCTTGTGAGAGCAGGGTAAAGGGGGAGAATTGCCTCCCTTAACCTCCTGGTCATTTCCCAAATGCAACACATTTCCCAAATATGTTGTTGATTTCTAGCCCTAGATTTCTCTAGAGCATAATCTCATTATCTCTGAACTTAATTTGCAGATTTTCAGTGCTTCTCCAGATCAGGCATCTCCAGTTATCTGAAGCTGGAAAACTAGATGTGAGGAATACAGAATGTATTGGTATCTGTGAGTGGTTTTGCTTAAATTGACGGGCCAGGATCTTGTAAATAGGATAGAGTTTAACAGCATGCAGCTGCCCGTGTCATAAGACTGTGAAACTTCTGCAATAAATGAGACAAGGATATTCCAAACATCAAACTTCATCACCTCACACCTCACATTAATTCTCAGGACACTGTTTACACCTTTTACTGAAACAGCCCTTGAGTAGATACGTTTGAAGCTGGAATGAACAATTACATGTGATCTTGCCCATTCTCACCTCTACATTCCTTTCCTTCCAGAATACTAAATTTAAAATGTTCTGTGATAAAAAAGACTCATATACCACAGTGATATGATACATTCATAATTTCTTGGAGGTTCTTAGTTTTACTTCTTTTAACAAACACTTTCTTATTATAAGTAAACAAGTCTATTGAGAATAAGAATGAAAGTTGTGAATAAAGTCTAGATTTTAGACCTCATTCTGATTTTAAGATTTAAGCAAACATTTCTTTAATACTTCAGCAAAATGTATGTTCTGAAATGCATGTACTGAATGAAATGAAATGAAATGAATTTATATACTAGTAGTTTATTGTACCTGTATATTGCTTCCTGCTTACAAAAACACTCCTGAGATAAGCTGCTTATATTAAAACATTTTCAGATTGCTCCAAAGAAAGTAAAAATATTGGAAGGTTAAATAGTGTCAGCAGTGATGGACTACTCCAATGAAGTGATTCATTATTTCACTTCAAGTACTTCTGAACTTTGTTGAGAGGGTGACATGCCGAATGGCCCCGCTAATACATTAATATGCTGGTCTGGCTTCTAAGCTTGTGAAAGCTGTATTTTCATCAAGTATGCAAAAATTGCAGCTCTCTGTATAAATAAAGATGCCACTGAATGGATGCATTTTGGGAAATAGTGCCTTTATATGGGATAAAAGGGTTTCAAAGTTTGCTCACAAGCCATCAGGGTTTTGTAATGAAATAACACAGATTTCATAATGATGTGATTCTCAATCGTAAATGTTAACTTCTTAGGATTTGTAAACTCTTAGATGGCAAAGTGTAAGGATAGAATTTTCAAAGGGGAATTACAAGCTCAGTTTCTATTAACTAATCCTTTAGGCAATATTGAAAACCTCAGCTTTACATCACAAATGCCTCTAAGGAATCAGGCAGTCAACATATCAGGTTCTGAGGTGAAAAGGAGGAATGGCACTCAGTTTGGTTTTATAAAGAATGTATCGGAAAAGAGGAGCAAGGCTGGGTCCTTCTACATACAAAATGTGCTGTGATAGTTGGGGATTTTATATTCCTGTTTTCTCACCTTTTATGTCACTCTTTGTCTTAAGGTTTGATTTTTCACATCATGGTGTACAGCAGTGGGGAGAGAAGGGCATTCTCCTTCCTCTGCTCTCACAATCAATAGTTGACTCTATCCTGAGTTGTGCCTCTGTCCTGTAAACTGGCGAACAGAGCTCCCTTCATTTTCTGACTGCTTCTGCATACCCATGTGGGAGAGAAGAAATGTTACTCACAGAGCTAATGTGTCTTTGCAATTTAGGTATAAAGAGCTAAAGATAAGGATCCTGACAGTTGTTTAGGAGTACATTAGGTTACTTCTGTTAAGCTCAGTCCTGAATGAAGAAGAATTATTTCACCTCTACCTTTAAGGCAGAGGTATTTGATCTTAAAATCAAATAAAAGATGTAGGCACCTAGGAAACTTTGTGCCCTCAGGAAACCAAGCATGATCTAAACTTTGGACTTCAGTAGTGATGAAGTAATTCAAAGCTGTGTAAGTCTTTTTGAGGTTTTACCTCTGTGTTTTTATAAAAACCATTCCATGTAGGGTCATGGGGCACAGCCATTGAAGGTATCCTAGGGGTCTCCTGGAATCCATGTAGTAAATGGGTATAACAAATCTTTACAATAATATGTGCCAGAAAGAGAATATCTCAGTGGGTAGGAAAATAGATGTTCTCATCTCAGCATATTTTAAAATATGCCATATATGTA
Source organism: Aegotheles bennettii (assembly GCA_013398125.1). Lineage (NCBI taxonomy): Eukaryota > Metazoa > Chordata > Aves > Caprimulgiformes > Aegothelidae > Aegotheles > Aegotheles bennettii. The sequence goes on from VZRW01005928.1 coordinate 74,746, forward strand.
AATATATTGCAGTCTTCAGTGGAAAACTGGTGCCTAGTTTGAAGGAAATAATTTAAAAAAAAAATATTTAAATATATTCAGATATTCATGTTTTAAATCAGTGGGCCCCAGACTGACCTGAAATCACAAGAGAATCTGCTCAGAATGCAGCTTAAAAAAAGAGAAAAAAGAAAAACAAAAGCAAACATATTCAGTTTTTCTTTTCTGACAAACTCCTCACGTTTATTTGCTAAAGATGAGGTACACATTGAAGAAGTCTTAAAGAAGATGAAAGAGGATTTGTCATGCATGAATAGAAGTGGCAGAGCAAGAAATACTGATATGCAGTGTTGATTGGTTGTGAGACAAAGGCAAAAACATATGACCAAAAGTGTGCAGAATGAACAACAGATAAATATAGTGATGGCGTGAGAATATGTAACATCATTCTAATCTTATATGGAAACCTTTCCGCAGACAAATACAATCACACAAACATAAGTGAATCAAATGAAAATGACATCCAGATTAATGAGGTAGCACAGCCATTGACAGTTTAACCATGCGACAGTCCCAAGATCCACTCGCACACTGCTGACATAGCCATCTATGAACCTTGCCAAGCCAGATGCTGCTGAAAGAAGAGAACTTTCCACAGTTGGCATTTAACCTTTGAGAAGGCAATAATAACACTCAGCTTTATTTTAATGACCGCATTTCATTTTGCTTCAATAGTTGAATTTAAATTGTCATACAGTCCTACAATTGTTTTAATAGTGAATTTTATTTTGATGTGTGTTATGTAGTACATTCTGATATAAGATCATTATTTTTTTTTATGAGAACATTAATACTGACACAATTACATTCCAGCTCCATTACATACTGCTTTAATTAAGACTGCATTCATTTTAGAAGAAAAAAGGGCAGAGGTTTAATTTTAATGTCATTATAATAACAAATGTTCATTAATCATAGACATAACATCTAATAAAGCATTATGAAGTTATGGGACCTTAGAAACCTGCTGGATCTCATCATCCCATGTCAACTTCCCAAGCACAGTTTCTCAAAGCAATGTCAATATTCCCCATTTGGCTATTGTGAAAATATTCTTTTTGTAGCAATTATAAGAATCTGTTCTTACACAACCTATGTGATGTTTTGTTTCAGAGCACTAGTGTATTAGAGTATTATTCCTTTTCATTAGAGACCTTCCAAGGCATAGAAAACACCTAGCCATTGCTGAATCAAATTTATTGAAAATGTCTCTTTTAGACTTCAAACTTTTCTTAGGTATTTGTAGATAAGCCATTTGTACTCAAGACACACTGTAAGAACCTCCAACTACTCTAACACACTGTCAAAGTTTCCACAGTGTGGCTTTAGTGTGGCAATATAGACATTTGCAACTTCGAATTTACAGGAACTGATTATGAGAAGACTTATTCTCATTTACAGGGAATGATGATAACAAGATAACATATTTGTTGTAAGTAGAGGAACACCACATGTAGAATTTTTGGTAGCTGGGGTAGCCAGCTGCAATAGGGAAGTGTCTAACAATTATTTAAAATGAATGGCCATTTCACTCTAGGATGAAATGTATCAAAGGTAGTATGACTAATACACAGTTATTCTCCAGCATCAGCTAAAGAAGGTTGACATTCAAAAGGTACCCTCTTGATACAATTCTATAGCAACCTGGTTTAGAATATTGGTTCCAGTAAAATAAGAAATAGAACAACTAAGCATGGTAAATCATGCAATATGCTGTTTTTAGCTTTCTAGATGAATGCTATTGAAATAAAGTTTAAGGTTGGAGTGAGCAACAGACAGAGAATAAGGGTGAAAATGAATTGTTTGGTCTCTCTTGTGAGACTCATGCTAGTCATAAAAGTGTTTCTCAGTTTATCTATCTCTGCTGTCCTTGACCGATGTAAACCTACAAAACATGTAAGGCAGAATAGAGACAAGTATACCCTTTTGTCATGCTGTTTGGACAGAGATGGTGAAAAATACTTTTTTTTTTTTTCAGTAAAGAGGGGAACATTTCTTTCAAAAATATTAATGAAATGAAAGATTTTCTCCTTGTTTTCAATGCTCTCCATATCTCTAGGTCCCTATCTACAGCTACCTCACTCCTTTCACATTCTCTTTACATCAGCTGTATATCTAGCTGATCACTGCAGAATTAGTTGGCATCCATATTGGAATGTTACAAGAGAGATAAATTGCCAGATACTAGGAAATAGTCACTATTGCCTAAGAGTAGTGGATATGCAGAAGTTGCCAGGGATGATGTTCAGATCTGTTTCATCTGATCCTTATGAGAACAGGAGATACAAATGAAGGAATTAAAAAGAGACTGAACTGAGAAGGAAGAGCAGCTTGCACTAGTTGTTTAGCTTTTGACTTTTCTCCCACAATATATTCAAAAAAAGGATTGCTACCTTCCTTGACTGTGTGTGACATTTGGAGAGTTTTCTGAAATTGAATTCATATGCAAAACTTAAATTAATAAAAATATCTGTTTCACAAATTTCAAAATACTAGGGGAAAAATATAATTTTAAATAAGCAGTGGATTTTTTCCCATCTACAAAAGGTGGCAAACACAGACTAAGATTAAAAGCATAAAGTCCTCTGCTCTGGTGATGCTTATCAGAAGTACTTCTGACATTCTCTAGAGACATTCTTGAGAAGTTGAGTAGTTCTAGAATCTTACCAATAATAATAAAATAGCTTGAGAAATCAAAATCATGTTAAGCAGCATTAGTTTATCACTCCCCAGGATGCTGACCTTGTAATGTTCAGGCAGTGCTTCAAACTCACTCTCATCCCAAAGCAAGCAAGTAAAGGTATTAGCAGGTGCCAATAACTACAATGGAAGGCCCCAAACTATTCACTTCAAAACTAAGCAGCTTTCAGCATGTCCCAGAGTCACCATGCCTAAATATGGATAGGGTTTTCTATGTTTCATTTTCAAAATGTGTACATGTCATCTACAGACAAGTCTATGCAAAATGAGCTCCAGGTTTCTGCCATCATATTTTATTTTTTGGTGGTGAGTTTTCTGATTTGGTTGTTTTTGTTTTGTTATGTTTATGTTTGGGTTTGGTTTTTTTTATTACTCTATAAGGATATGTATGAGAAAAATTCATTTGCCAAATGAAAGGAAATTCATTCAATTCTAATCTGAAAGCTAGACATGACCTTTATGGTAGCATCAGTGTCTATTACAGTTTTATAGTAGTGTTATCTGTACTCAGAAGCGAAAGGGAAGCCTCATACAATGTCAAAGGTAAATCCTAAATGGAAATCATGACCTACATGTTGAAAATTGACTGGCAGAAGATGGCTTTTAAAAAAAAAAGTGAAAGCAATAACTGACTAAGACACTGGGCATCCATGTACACTGAAATGCTGTCATTATATAGTTTCACTATAGCTGAAATTCCAGAACAAAGGACTATATTTAATCTGAGTTTTGCATATGTGCATCATTGTCATGAATCTTAGAGCACTAAAAATTGAACAGTTTTTGGGTGGATTATTCCTGTAATACAGTTGCTTTGTGCCACCAGACTCGACTTTTTTTTATGAATTAAAATTGTAAGGTGATATGGAGCCACTGTGGCAGCTTACTTCTGGTACAGCTTTGGCCTAGTAGTGGCAGAGGAACTAAGGCCACAGTGCATTTAAATCTAGGGTACTGTTTTCTTGTCATAATGGGATTTAGGCAGTGAGAGTCAACTAGCAGAGAGATCTGGTGTTCATTTTCAGCCTTAGCACTGGTGTGTTTATTTGTTTGCATAGGATGCTTTTACAAAAACCTCTCTTAAATTCCCTTTTTATTTCTCCATTCTTTTTTCAAATGAAGCTTGAATTCAGAGCTTGATCCAGCAACCCAGGATCTGGGCTTTCTTATATTGATATCTGACTTTAGGAAGCTTGTGTGTATACATGCAAATGTAATCTATAGCTGAAAACAGTCAACTATGTTTTCTAAAATACATTGAACATGCACTAAGAGTTGCAGAAAGTAACTAAGAATAGAAAGAATTTACCCTAGGAGAGCTGCAATGCAAGTTAATTTTTTCATAATGTTGCTCTAAGGTGTATTCTACAGTGCATGATTTTTAATATTCTTGTTCTTATTTCAAATTATATGTAAGGGTAGGCATGAACTTTCACCAGAGTTTAATTCTATGCTTTGCCATATGTCTTGTTTTGTTAAAATTTAAACTTTTGAAATGCCACTACCTTTAAATTGCAAAACCTAAGGAAATTGCTATGTAACTGGTGTAAATCAGCATACCTCCCATAACAAAGGTATACTGCCTTACACTGACTCGGATTCTGGTTCACCAAAAGCATCAGGTATTTTCCATTGATGTAACAGAGTGATGGGATTTTTTTACCCATTCTTTACAACACTTCATTAGCTGGTTGTCTGACCACACTAGCAGCTTAGCATTTATAGAAATGTGGGATTCTTACTTCTAATTACCCGTCTATTTCATTTATTAGAAATTGATGTGTATACAATGCAAGAGACACAAGATGAAAAAAATCCCTGTGTCGGGAAATAAAACAGAACATTATCCTATGTTTTTTGTCCTTTTCCAACAATTCTGAACTCACTGTAATGGCTAGGCATGCAGGGTATAATAATCCCATACTTAACAAAAAGGTGTAATTTATTTTTTTTTATAGCATGCACCCCTTCTTTTATCCCTATTCTGTTATTGTAGAGACTATGTGGGTCAAGAACTTTCACATAAAACTTCTTTGGCTTACCATTAAGGGTAGGTCAAATGTTTTTTTTTCCCAGCAAAATCAAAAAACATAAGTAATTACATTGGTATCGTGTTCAGTCCAGCACTTTCTGGGAATCCATGGCATAGAGAATAGCCATTTCACTGTGAAGTCTTGCCATCCTGACTCTTTGTGGAAGGCAGCTGGGGAGCCTGATGGAGCTTTAAGCTACTGACCTGGTTGCCTGCACATGTATGGTCCACATGACCAGCATGCCTGAGGTCAGGGAGACACCTATACTGACAGAGACAGTGACTAACTTGTACGTTATGTTTCCTATAAGCTGGATCGGATTTCTTTTCAGTCTTTTGATGATTTATCTTGCAAATAGGTGCTATGAAGGCACCAGTAACATAAGAGGTGGAGTGGAGCTGTAAACATCCATAAGCTTCAGAAAACAGGAGCTTACACTCATGGCCCAGACCAAACAGATCTTAACTCCCATACGCAGTTATTGCTGACTCTTCTGGTTTGGGTGAATGCATGTTCACTTATTACTGGGAAGTGAGAAAAAGAGAATAGCTGGGATCAATTAAAAAGATAACTTGTAAAAGTCAGTAATTTATTTAAAAAAAAAACAAACAACAAAAACCCACAATTGAATAGATAAATCTTTTATTTGCTTTATATATAACTAGTGTAACATTATGAATCATAAATTCAAATCATTGAAGTGTAAAAAAAAAGGGATTTTATTCCTGGCTGACTTGTTCAAATCTAATTCAATGTCACCTTTGAGGTTGTAACAGATGTCTGTATGGACTGGAAGCTGAAATTCCTTTTCTGACAATATTCAAAGCATTCAATGTTCACTCCATAGAACCTGATATCACATTTGCTGTCTACTAGAGACTAATTTTCTCTCCACTGAAATCAGTTTTACATTTGACTATAAGAAGTCCCAGTTTCACCTCAGGAGTCCAATTGTTATTTTGCATGCACAAAATATAAGAAATGGATCTTAAAAGACCAGCTTTTTTTTTCTTGAAGATTTCCCTGTCTTATTTGAAATAGTGACTTTCCTTTTCCTTCTTGAATTTACTGTGTCATTAATAAGAAGTACAAACTATTCAAGCAAATATTGTTATAATGAATGCTTGACTTGTACAGTGCAAGCTTTTGTAATAAATTATTCAGATAAAAATAAACATGGACAGTTTGGAAACAAACATGATGAACTAGACTGAATAAAGAATTAATGAAAAACAGTGCAAATACTTGTAGGTAAATTTAACTGTGAGGATTAACTGAAAGGAAAAAAGATAATTTTATTTAAAGAAAAAGGCAAATTAAAGTTATAGAATCTTCCTCATGTTTCCTTCATTAATAGTTCTATTGTAGCTGTTCATGCAGGGATTTTGTTAAGGATTTATTCCATATTCCTGATGTCTTTATGATAATTCCATAGGTGGTCCAGATTACTCAAGGAAGCCTTTACATGAAGGCATTTTTTAACTTGGATTATTTTATTAATTAACTACACCCTAAGAAAATGCCAATGAATTGTCACGGAGAAATTCCTGTGTCATCTCATTAACATGTGGACGTTCTGTTGTGCACATATAGATGTGCAGTGCTGTTTTAGATTACCTCATTTTTAATGGTGATTTATTCCAGCTGCTCCCCAAATGCTGCCTGGGTACCAGGTGGGTCTAACGCCTATGCTAAGGACACCAACAAATAAGATATTCCAGGATCTGGATGCTGTGTTCCCATTGCCACACTTGCTAGAATCATAGAATCACCAAGGTTAGAAGAGACCTTCAAGATCATCCAGTCACCACTAAACCATATCACCCATTGCCACATGCAGACACATCTTGAACACCTCCAGGAACTGTGACTCCACCACTTCCCTGGTCAATGTATTCCAATATCTAATCACCCTCACAGTGAAAAAATTTTCCTAATGTTCAATCTGAATCTCCCCTGCTGCAATTTAAAGCCGTTTCCTCTCGTCCTTTCACTATGGGCAGGGCAGAAGAGACCAGCCTCCGCCTCACTACAACCTCCTTTCAGGTAGTTGTAGAGAGTGATGAGATCCCCCCCTGAACCTCCTCTTCTCCAGACTGAACAACACCAGCTCCCTCAGTCGTTCCTCATAAGACATGTTTTTTAGTCTTTTCACCAGCTTTGTTGCCCTAAATTCGTTGCCCTTTGTTGCCAAGTGTTGTGGGAATACCACACAAAGTCATCATCCCTCAGGAGTTGTCTACAGTTGACAACTTTTATTGTCCACAGATGCTCTTACACTGCTATGGTGCTGTTAGACACCCACATGTAGGAGATGCTACAGTTCCCCAGGGACTGGAAACAGTCCCTGTGACAGCTGGGGTCTAGATGCAAAGTTTGCTCCTGTGCCCTCAGAGCAAATGGTAAGGGTAGACTCCTTTAATGAGGGGACTCAGATAAATTAGAGGGGTATATGTGTAGGAAAGCAAGGCATCTTCCTGTGGATATTTATATTTGATTAACTGGATGTCAACCAATAGTTACTTGTGCAAGTAGCTGAATTGGATTATGTATTTTTCAAGTCCTGAAAAAGAACATAAACTTAGTGAGCTAAGCTCAGTATTACTAATTCAGTAACTCAAGAAGGAAAGCTAGTTATTTAGAATTAGATAGGCTGAGAAAATTGGAAGAGAAACACTGGTTCACAGAATCACAGAATGTTAGGGGTTGGAAGGGATCTTGAAAGATCATCTAGTCCAAACTCCTGCCAGAGCAGGGGATGTTCCCTCATCCATGTCGTTGATGAAAATACTGAATAGTACAGGTCCCGGTACCGTCCCCTGAGGGACTCCACTAGTCACGGCCCTCCAACCAGATTCCATCCCACTGACCACAACTCCCTGACTTCTTCCTTTCAACCAGTTCACAATCCACCTCACTACCCCATCCTCCAGACCACACTTCCTCAGTTCAGCTGCAAGGATGCCGTGGGAGAGAGTGTCAAGTGCCTTACTAAAATCAAGATAAACCACATCTACTGCTCTACCATCATCTATTCACCTAGTTACCTCCTCATAGAAGGTTATCAGGTTGGTCAAACATGACTTCCCTTTGGTAAAACCATGTTGACTGCT
>VZRW01005929.1:0-33057 GCA_013398125.1 Aegotheles bennettii
ATAAATAAATAAATAAATGTTGCATGACTATGCAGGTGTGTGAAGAAACTTCTATACATCTAAAAAGGGGAGGAAAGCATAAGCAATTTGCAGATTTTGTCACTTGCAAATTACATGAGTCATACCAGAAGAGTGTCAATGACAAAACTGTACTGTCCAAGGATGCAATTCTTTGTAAATCATATTTTACAGAAAGGAAGGGTGGAACAAGATCTACTTTTAAAGTAGATTTAGACAGTTATATATACAAAAAAACCCCTAGAACTATTATTTCTGGTTATGTGTTTCTGGGACCTGAACATAGGATCTCAAAAAAATATAAAATAATTCTGAAATAAAAACACAGAAAGTGTTAAGTGGAACCAGTTTCAGGTAGCTAAAACTCAGTTAATTAGAAAGAAAAAAATGCTTTACTCTTTGATATGCAACCATTAAAGAATAAATAAGTTTAGAGAAAAATGTAAATCCAAGGAGTTAGAAATCCAATTGATGATTGCATTGAAAATCATGAGCTTATTCAATCGCTGTTCACATTTCTATGATATGAAATATGTTTGTACTTCCTGTTCAGCTAATAATATGATGGCTATCTATGTACCATCTGTCAATCTGCTAGGGAACATCTTTGAAATAACCTGTTTCATTGTGCAAGTGCTAAATAGGCTGACCATTAGTTCTGTCACAGTCCTTCTATCTTGCATTTCAAACAGCAGCTGAATGAGAAAAGTTAAATTCTTCCACCAGCTGATGTTTTTTTGGTCAGCTGTCCCTTCACCTGGCAATACATACAAACAGCTGCCTAAAGTTTCTGTGTAAAAGCTCATGTTTTATTTTTGTATCAGCCTTTTCATACTACTGAATAATAACATAACTTTGACATCCTGCTATTCTATTACTGAGGGAGAAAATATTTTGGAAGTTGGGAAATATGTTTTGGTTATAAGTATAGCTTGTGTTATCTATACATGATATGACATGCACAAAATACCAGGCAGAAAATTATTTTTTTTCCCTGTATTTCAAGGAATAATTTTTTTTCTGACTTTGACTGTGAGCTTCTTTGAACACCACAAGATTTTTATAAAATGAAAAAATCAAAGGAATTTAAGGTAAAGCTACTTGCCTTAAGTTACAGGCTTAAAGATTAGATGACCTGAAGACATTTCAACTCTTTAACTGAAATAAATAATATGGATATTAGATCTGAGAAAAGTTGAATAGTACACAACAGGGTGTCAGAATCTTAAAATATACTGCTGCCTCTAAAATCCTATGATACAAACATACATCAGTTAGGAGTCAGAAGAAAAAATATAAAAGAAAAAATAAGAAGAATCCAAGAGTTTTTCTTGCTAAATAAAAGCCTTTTGCTGATTATAAAGCATGTGAAAAATTAAAACCAAGCAAATGTGTGGTCATCTGTAAATCTTCAACATTTTCTGGATGAAATTTCAGAATATTTTGCTTCTATAACACTTTGATAGTGTAAGATTTTGAGTAGTTACATTTCTTCATAATAATAAATATTGTCAAACATAGGATCATTTGGCACCTTGTCATCCCTGACTCTTATGCACATGTATATTTTTAGGACCTGTGACTGTATCTCTGTATGTTATATTTTTAAGCATATGTTTCCATGTTTTGAAGAAGGCATTTGATTAGACTTTCTTATCCTCTTCTTTGTCAAAATAAAAAAGAATTTGTATTAAGAATAGACATACAAAACCCCAACTTTTCAATTTTAGCAACTACCTCTGTCAGTAATTGCCCTGGGTATATGCTTAAAATTAATCTTAAGCCTTAGGACTCACAGGCCTAAGCACTGAGGGAAAACAATATTAACAAAGTAGAAAAAATTATGGAATCAAGAGATACTTTATTTAAAAAAAAAAAGAAAAACATATATATTGATCAGTCACTGTTTTTATGAAGAGTTGTTTAATTAACTGAAGATTTATGATATAATTGTATTGAAAATTAAGGTAGAAGGAAAGTGAGCAAGACATCTTGTTATTTAAGCCTTGAAGTGAAAGTGATAAGGAGCAGTGGAACAGATGCCTGGCAAAATGTTAGTAGTACTAGTAAGACAAAAATAATGTTCATATAAGAAAGTTCAGTAATGAACCTTTTTTTAAGTTATAAACAGTGAATTAATAGTGACAAGACTAGCTCGTAATTGATGAAAGAAGAAAAAAAAAGAAATCTAAGGAAGCTCATTTCACATCAGGTGGTCCAAACCTTGTGACTCATTGAATACTAAGGAAATAACTGAGTTTGTCTGGTAGTAATATTTTAAAAACAAGTAGACACAGGATACTAAAGTAATATTGGAATATTGGACATCTGCCAAACTGTTCTCTCTTGACAGAGAGTAAGGATAAGTGACTCCTGAGGCACCTGATGCATATGACAAACATCTAAAATAAAACAAACAAATCCAGCAACGTTAGCTGATACCATTTTAAAGACAAAATTTGCTTCAACTGCAATGTTTACATGGGAAAACAAGGCAATTTTAAAAAAATCATTTATTTAACATATTTCAGTACATTTAAAGAAATTTTAGGTTGACTGATTACACTTCCTCCTTTTTTATGGCCTTAACTGGCATATATTTTCTGTATAAGATTAGTTCCTTTGCTATTTTTTATCCCCTTTCCTTCCATCTTTCAATTACATATAACTTTATGGTCTTTCATACAGCTATTCATAGACCTGGAACCACCTCTCAGAGAATGCCAGTAGTTCCAATCTGCTCTCGGCTCTGTTAGAAATCTATCTTTTCTCTGATGCATTCTACCCTTGAGACCTTGTTGTACTTCAGCAGTAAATTTATGTGTACAGTAAAAACTTATACTGTTTCCAGCCTATGTCTTTAGACTGTTAATGGAGAGTCACAGTTTACCTCATATATTCTGTCATTTTCTCTTATGACATTTCAGTATCTCTATTTCTTAGGACTGGTTGAGTTTCAAACCACCATTAGATTGCAAATAAAGAAAATTGACATTTTGTATGAAGAAGGAAAGGAAAGCACCCTAATTCACCATATTAAGATTAGAGACTCAATTACTGCTCACCCATCTGGTAAGGAAGCAGACATTTTTTTTTCTATATGTTATCATTATTATATTATTATATATTCCAGAGAAGAAAGAAAGGCTGAAAAAACGTGAATCTATTATCTATTGTATAGGAAAATCACCTGACATAAAAGAAACCCAAACAAACTCTCTCTACCAGATTTGAGAGAGATTTGTCCCTAGACCTCCTAATGATCCTTTATAATTGTTCTTTTTTCAGAGGGTTTGTATACAGATATGACAAGATATAGTCTTGGACTCAGGAAATCTTGCACAATGATGTTTTTGTTAAAACAGCTCTATTTTCATGAAAGGATATATTTTCAATAACCCAACATTTCCAATATTTTTTAAAAAATAATTCTCAGTGATGTTATATAGATCACACATAAAATAACAAAGACAGTAAGCATACAATCTAAATTTCTATCATCACAATAACCTTGCTNAAAGAATTTGTATTAAGAATAGACATACAAAACCCCAACTTTTCAATTTTAGCAACTACCTCTGTCAGTAATTGCCCTGGGTATATGCTTAAAATTAATCTTAAGCCTTAGGACTCACAGGCCTAAGCACTGAGGGAAAACAATATTAACAAAGTAGAAAAAATTATGGAATCAAGAGATACTTTATTTAAAAAAAAAAAGAAAAACATATATATTGATCAGTCACTGTTTTTATGAAGAGTTGTTTAATTAACTGAAGATTTATGATATAATTGTATTGAAAATTAAGGTAGAAGGAAAGTGAGCAAGACATCTTGTTATTTAAGCCTTGAAGTGAAAGTGATAAGGAGCAGTGGAACAGATGCCTGGCAAAATGTTAGTAGTACTAGTAAGACAAAAATAATGTTCATATAAGAAAGTTCAGTAATGAACCTTTTTTTAAGTTATAAACAGTGAATTAATAGTGACAAGACTAGCTCGTAATTGATGAAAGAAGAAAAAAAAAGAAATCTAAGGAAGCTCATTTCACATCAGGTGGTCCAAACCTTGTGACTCATTGAATACTAAGGAAATAACTGAGTTTGTCTGGTAGTAATATTTTAAAAACAAGTAGACACAGGATACTAAAGTAATATTGGAATATTGGACATCTGCCAAACTGTTCTCTCTTGACAGAGAGTAAGGATAAGTGACTCCTGAGGCACCTGATGCATATGACAAACATCTAAAATAAAACAAACAAATCCAGCAACGTTAGCTGATACCATTTTAAAGACAAAATTTGCTTCAACTGCAATGTTTACATGGGAAAACAAGGCAATTTTAAAAAAATCATTTATTTAACATATTTCAGTACATTTAAAGAAATTTTAGGTTGACTGATTACACTTCCTCCTTTTTTATGGCCTTAACTGGCATATATTTTCTGTATAAGATTAGTTCCTTTGCTATTTTTTATCCCCTTTCCTTCCATCTTTCAATTACATATAACTTTATGGTCTTTCATACAGCTATTCATAGACCTGGAACCACCTCTCAGAGAATGCCAGTAGTTCCAATCTGCTCTCGGCTCTGTTAGAAATCTATCTTTTCTCTGATGCATTCTACCCTTGAGACCTTGTTGTACTTCAGCAGTAAATTTATGTGTACAGTAAAAACTTATACTGTTTCCAGCCTATGTCTTTAGACTGTTAATGGAGAGTCACAGTTTACCTCATATATTCTGTCATTTTCTCTTATGACATTTCAGTATCTCTATTTCTTAGGACTGGTTGAGTTTCAAACCACCATTAGATTGCAAATAAAGAAAATTGACATTTTGTATGAAGAAGGAAAGGAAAGCACCCTAATTCACCATATTAAGATTAGAGACTCAATTACTGCTCACCCATCTGGTAAGGAAGCAGACATTTTTTTTTTCTATATGTTATCATTATTATATTATTATATATTCCAGAGAAGAAAGAAAGGCTGAAAAAACGTGAATCTATTATCTATTGTATAGGAAAATCACCTGACATAAAAGAAACCCAAACAAACTCTCTCTACCAGATTTGAGAGAGATTTGTCCCTAGACCTCCTAATGATCCTTTATAATTGTTCTTTTTTCAGAGGGTTTGTATACAGATATGACAAGATATAGTCTTGGACTCAGGAAATCTTGCACAATGATGTTTTTGTTAAAACAGCTCTATTTTCATGAAAGGATATATTTTCAATAACCCAACATTTCCAATATTTTTTAAAAAATAATTCTCAGTGATGTTATATAGATCACACATAAAATAACAAAGACAGTAAGCATACAATCTAAATTTCTATCATCACAATAACCTTGCTTGAGTAAATTTTCATTTGAAAGTCGCAAACAGAATATCACATGTAGTACAGGAAATACAGAATAAGACTTTATTCATTTTAGCTCACCATCAAAATATTCATTACTCTTGTTACACATTGTGTGGAAATAATCTTTAATATCTGCAAAAGCAGCTGCCTTACAGCTCTTATGAAGAATGATTCCTTTTTCACTTTCACAAATAAAAAGTTAACCGCTAGTTACTTATACATACATTTACACATACCAAAACAAAACCAACCAACCAACCAAAGGATTTGTATACAATTATTCAGCTAGGTTAATCTACACAAAATCAGGAAAAGGCAAAGTAAGAAAATCTTACTGATAAAATAAACTGCACTTAGGATCCCTATCATTTCTTCTGTGCAAAGATAATTTTAACAAGTCATGGACTGATTTTTTGTTCATATTTATTATTATTATTGTAAATTAACATGAAATAATAGAAATTACTGATTTTAAAAACACGTTTTTAAAAGAAATTCCAAACACAGCTGCTGTGGTAAAAGTGTGCTTATCACAAAAGACAAGTGGAGTTAATCAGCTAGTTAAGTAGAAGGAAATAAAATATTTCTGTTAATGAGTTACCTACCTCAAAGACTGAGTTGTTTCAATGATGATGTAAAAAATCAAATTACAAAAAATAAAACATCCCATTAACAGCCTAGATGCTTCCACTGATATCTGAAATCAGAAAATAAATTGCTATTTTTCCTCCTTTTTTTTATTTTTTGCACTTGAAAGCTTGTGTAATGAATTCTGTGTCATGACTGACTCATTCTCTCTGAAAACAAATAAGGAATAGAAACAGAGGCTACAGTATCTGCAAAAAACCCAATATTTTATTTGGAGCTCATCCGAAGGTACCAAATACCAAATGCCTTGACTAAAACAACTTCTTTTGTGGCAAATGATCCAAACTGCATAATACACATTTTCTTCCAAAGATGTTTTCTCTCAGTCCACAGAGAGTCAGAGTTTTACAGACTTAATGGACTATCATTGTATTGGTTATCAGTTTTCAGATTTTGCTCTATCTCTGTTACATCTGATGGCTTCACATTTCTGCTGGGTAACATGTTGACTAGCAACTATCTTGAAATGATCTCATGAAACAAACTGAGTGTTTATTCCTTCTTTTTTTTATTTTTTATTTTTTTTATTTTCAGCTTTTGAAAAATCCCTGATGAGTCCCAGTCTTAATAATAAAACATCTATTTTAATTGACTAAAAAAAATAACATTTTTAGAGAAAGTGTTTGGGAAATTGTCTAAACAATTCCAGGTCCAGAAAAAAGATAGAGTTATTGTTAAAAAATATTTTTAACCATAGGAATATTTCAGTGTTTATAGTTACCTAAATTCTCCATTTGCATGGTTTAATAAGGCAAATTGGTGAGATGAGAATAAGAACTGAGTTGTAATTAAGTTGTACATGAAATAGTATGACAATGACTAGAAATATATAACATTTTTGAAAGAAAACAAGTATGTTCTAGGGTATACCACTGTAAATGTCATCTAATTTTGTTCATAATGATAATGTCTACTAGATCCTTCAGACACCTTATAAGCAAAAACATACCAGAAAACACATGATATATAACCTGTGTGAAAAATGTGTAAAAAATTGAATGAAGAAAATAAAAATAGAAAATGTGGTTCATCATTTCTGGATGTTGCATGAAATCTTTAGGTAAGAAAAGGTTCTAACCATTTTATCTGGATGAAGAACTATGCACCTCTTTAGAAAAATTAAGACAGACTTCCCTCTGATTTTTCAATTGTCCTTGTTTTTATAAGTGTGTCATGAATAAACCAAGTGTTCTCAAGTCTCCTTTGTACTGAAACAGGCAGAGATAAAGAAACTTGGTTGTATGCAGATAACAGCTCTCAGATATGATTCTTAGGCATCATTTTGTTCAGCAGCAGAGAACAGAGGGAATACAGAGAAAAACAATCTAAGAACAAAGGATATATACTAGATAAGTCAGTTAAAAATATATAGCCATACACTCTGGTAAAACCTGTCCTGTAAATTTAATGAACAAACTTAAAGTTATGATTGAACTGAACAGTAATGGTAAAACTCACTGGGCAAATTAATGGACAGAAGAAAGGGAGACCATTACACAAAAAAAAATTTGAGAGTTATATATATTTTCAACAGAAAGCACGAAATTAAATAATTTTACTTCACCTCAGCTTCATGCCACAGACATTAGATTCTTACATTGACCAGTATTTCCACATGGATTATGTATTCTACAATTACCTGTATATTGCTTATTGTTTGTCTTTCTTCTTATTCAGCTATGCCTGATAAGACGGGAAGAGGCTTGCCAAACATATACCCTGCTAGATATATCCAATTCTACCTAACACATCACCAACCATTTTCTTCTTAGAGCTTCTCAGACATGAGTATACATATAACTGTAGATTCACCTGCACGTATAATTTCACCTCTATTTTTATAACAGATAAAACAGTGATTTCTCTTTCTCTTACATGACACTCAGAGGGCAAAATAGCTTTCTGAAGAAAGTTTTCTGGGCATCGTAATCAACCAGTAATGACCCTAACCTCTGCCAGAAGTTAACTAGTCAGAAGTTTAGTTCTCTTCTTTCCCAAGCCATACGATTAAAATACATTACCTCTTATTATATGTGTATGTGATTTTGCTTGAGTGCACAACATTCTTCTGACAGATGGTAATGAACCTGTGAAAATGAGATCCTGTAACAATATGAAAAGTGGACACATACATGTCACATCATTCCTGACCAAGACCTTTGATGCAGATACACTATATACTACTCATGTACACTCCTGTTTTAGCAATTTCCTGTGGAGCTTCTCCTGTCTCTAATTTTCCACATAGCTACAGTTATTTAGCTTGCAGAACAAACAGGTATGATTCTTGCAGCTTTTGGATTTTTATGCCTATTCAAAGATTTTTGCAACTTTCTAGGTTGAAGTATTTATGAAGAGAATGTGCCTTTGCCATGTGACAAAACAGATGGGTTTATGGATGTAGGATTTGTAGGGGTTCTTTTAACAATTCAGTGAAATAATTTCATTTAACTTTGGTAATAGACAATAAAGATTTATAAAATCTAATGCGATATTTAGCTTGCTTATTTGAATGTTAAACCACATACTTCTAAAGGCCTACATCTGAAACTATGACATTAAACATTATAATTTCAGTTTTAAAAGAAGTACTTCGCTAAACTTTTTTCTTTTTTTTTTTAATTAGTAATTTTAAATGAGCATATAATGTTCTATTTACAAATTCCAACAGAAGTAACAGTGATTTATTGTGTCCACTCTCCTTTGAATGACATTAATTATGTGACCTAATAAAACAGGACCAATTGACAGGCTCAGTTCCTGTGAACAGAAAAATGTGAATGTTATAACTGTTGTGAAGAATGACAAAGTGTTTACAGAATGGTTTGGTTTGGAAGGAACCTTTAAAGGTCCTCTAGTTCAACCCCCCTGCAATAAGCAGGGCCATTTTCAAATGGATCAGGTTGCTCAGAGCCCCGTACAATCTGACCTTGAATGTTTCCAAGGATGGGACATCTACCACCTCTCTGGGCAACCTCTTCCAGTGTTTCACCACCCTCATAGTAAAAAAAATTCTTCTTCCTATCTAGTCTAAATCTACCCTCTTTTAATTTAAAACCATTACCGCTAGCCCCATCACAACAGGCTCTTCTAAACAGTTTGTCTCCATCTTTCTTACTAGCCCCATTTAAGTACTGGAAGGCTGCAATAAGGTCTTCTCAGAGTCTTCTCTTCCCCAGAATGAACAAATCCAGCTGTCTCAGCCTTTCCTCATAGGAGACGTGTTCCATTGCTCTGATCATCTTCATGACACTCCTCTTGACATGCTCCAACAGGTCAACGTCTTTGCTGTGCTGAGGACTCCAGAGCTGGACCTCATACTCCAGGAGAGGTCTCATGAAAGCAGAGTACAGAGGCAGAATCACCTCTCCTGACCTGCTGGTCATGCTCCTTTTGATGCAGTCCAGGATATGATTGGCTTTCTGGGCTATGAGCACACAGTACCGGCTCATGTCCAGCTTTCCATCCACAAGTACCCCCAAGTCCTTCTCAGGAAGGCTACTCTCAATTCCTTCATCTCCCAGACTGTATTGACACTGGGGGTTGAGTTGATCCAGCTGCAGGACCTTACAATGTATTCCAGGTACATCTTACAATTATAAACGTTGAGGTTAAGAAAATAAATTGGTTGACTAAAGAAGTTTATTCTTAACTTAGTGGATGATATTTCAAAGTATCCAGTGTAGTGGGTATGAAGCAATTAAAAAAATAAAATTAGGCAATTATAACTGGATTTTTCTAGGACAGTGTTTTAGTAAATGTAATTGCATTTGACAATACATTGCAAAATTGGATCATTACTTTACAAATTTAGGGTGTAAATTTGAGTTCTTCTGGGACTGAAGTTTATTTTTTAAATTCTTGTTTTATTAAATTCTCACATTTAAAAACATATAATAAAAAGCACATTTCCATCAATAGCAAAGCCAGCTAACTATAACAAATTAATATGATCGGAAGGAACATTTTCAGCTAACATACGCACTTGTTTAATAGCTTTAATAGATATTCTTGAAATCTTTTTAATTCTACTTCACAGTTTTCAATACTTGTGTTTTGATCCAGGTGCTCGAAGGACAATAATCACATTATTATTATAGACTTCTTAAGGTAGTATTAATTTTACAATAAGTAAGAAGTCTCCCTTTGAAAAAGTTTTCTGTGACATTCAAATTGATATGCTCTTTGAAAGCCCTCAGAATTTTCACATTTGTATTGATGAATTCAGTCCCTAAGGGAGATACTCACAATTTGTTTTGCAATTAATCATGTTTTATTAAAACAATATTAGCATTAAATCAATGGCAGTTCTTATATAAATAATAGCATGTAAATACCTTTTTCAACAACTACCACTGGAAAATGGAATTATACTATTGATTTTTCATTCTGACATGTTAGCAGGACACAGTTCAAATAGCTCTAATTTAAGGTAAGAGTAGAATGAATCTATTCAAGCACCAACAGTAAAACAAAATACTGATTTAGTACAACAGCAAATTAACAAGCTAGGCGAGCTGCCTGCAGATCACATTTCATATAAGATTAATTCCTGATGCACCATAATGGATTGTAACATGCAGTTATAATAATTAGAAGCAATTTTACCCCCTACCAGGATTCAAGAGTGGGAAAGTTACTTTATGAAATGATTGCTCCTAAAAGAACCTGTGAAAATAAATTCAAAGAGGAGGAAGTATATAAAGAAGCTTCTCACTGTAGAAATTCAGGGTTCTCTGCCACTTGACTGATAGTACCTATGAATGATATCTGTCCATGCCATTTCAGAGTGTTTACTACAAATCACTGCTGCTCTCATAATTTGTAAAGCAGAAAGGCTGAATCAAGTAAACAAATGAAGATCAGACCACCTTCTTTGTTATTTGACTAGCCATATACCATTACCACTACATTTAATGTTCAAAATGCTACATACATGTAATATATTTTAGAGATGTTCTAATTATAATCCATGTGTTCAACTGGGTTGCAGCCCTCAAAACATAAAGGACTTACACAAAAACTGTGGGGAACTGAATAAAATTCCTACTTCCATTGAAATTATTGGGAATTTCCTGCTGATTTTCGTAAGACCAGTGTTTCACCTTTGCCTAGCAGCCTCTATCTTTTTTTACACATCACAAGCAAAAGAATACACTGTTGCCAAAGTACTATTTGGAAAAAAAGTTCATGCTGATTATTTATATTAATATAACATTTTTTCTACTTTCCATTTGTATGTGTGTGTGTTTAGTCCTGGCTGATAGAGAAAAAAATATTATTTTTTAGAGGAACAGAGAAAGGCAGGACAAGAGACACATGAACAAATATAATTTTCCTACTGCAAGAAAATTAATGCATTCACTTGTTAAATCTTTGACTTGGCTTTAGACTTTGAGGCTTCCTATATGCAAGTGCATATGAAGGCAAGATAAATTCAAGCTTTATGCCATCACATCAGAAAAATAGAATATGAGATGATATAAAACTATGGGAAAAGTGTACTGGTATCTTCTAATGCAACTGAGTTAGCAATTCCTCAATGGATGAGTTATTTAAAGAGATATTTATTAAAGAGTGGTAAAAGGAGATGGTAGTTATTATCCAATACAGTGATTTCCAATTTTCTAATATTTTAAAATATTTTAAATTAGGAACATTGACTTTAAATCAGCTGGACAACAGTTACATATGAACAGCATTTACAACTTGGATTTGAACTAATAAACATATTCTTGAGTATGACCTATTATTATTGAAAGACTATATGCTTCAGTGTAAAGATCCAGAAAGTAGATGTTGAGTGCAATAATATTGAAAAGAGCAAATATAGAGACAAAAAGAATAGACAAAACTCAAACCAACTTCACCATCTGATTTTGAAAACTAAATGAATCCATGCTCTACAGTGTTTAGTAAAATACACTTTCCAAGTAAAAGTTTTCAAACATAAACGAGAGTGAAATTGGAGCTTCCATAGGCAAACTAGGAGAAAATTTAAAGTGTTTTTTAGGAGGAGGGATTTGAGTTTGTCAGTGGAGAGGGTTAGCAGAATACAGATATTCTTCTTATATAAAACATTCTTATATCAAGATGACATAATTTTGTAACACTTCTTCAGCATTTTTAGGTGGGAATGTATCACAAATTATTTCAGTTAGCAAGAATAATGGTAAGTATAAATAGTACCTCAAAATATCTACACTCATAGTCCCCACTTACTGAGATTTTTTTCTCTCCAAAATATACAACATAATTACAATACTAAATCAACAAATCATGGACTGGCTCAGGTTTAGCTTTTGAGCTTAGAAAGCTTTTCAAAAATATTTCTAAGTCACACCAGTCTTCTGAAAACTTAGTGTCTCTTTAAAGGACCTTATACATAAAAAAATACATAATAGAATGTTGTTTCTCTGTATGCAAATCTGCAGATCCTTGTATGACAAGACAGATTGGATTTCAATCTTCAGATTTTACCTATTTGTTTTGGAAAAAAAAATATTATTTGAATAGATGTAACTGAAGGAAATCTGTCCAAAGGATTCATAAGTGATTAAGTAGCTCCCACTGAACCATATTGTGTATATACAAACAAAATTTATGACAATTATTTTTCTGAAATACACAAGGGCAGAATTTCTGATTTTTTTCACCATTTTGTCCATACATTGAAGCTAGCATGAAGGGGCTTATATTTTATGTGATTTACCAGAAAAAAAAAACAACCACCATAAAACAATCTGTATGACTTCCTTTGTATCCTTGTTTGCCCATTACAGAAATAACAATCAAAACCTAATGTGCTCTTTTCTACATATGCATGAACCTTATAGAAAGTAGGCTGTGTAATGTTTATACCCCCATTTTGCGTGTTATGTACTCAAGGCAACGTAATGTGGATTCAGTACTTCAAATATTCAAATAACTGATTTTTAAATTTACATTAGAAATTAATTTTTAATGCTAAAGAAAAATATCGTTCCAGCTGAGTGAAATGCCTCATTAGTGTGATTACAGTAGAGTACTATTAACAAACCTTGGCAGAAAAGAGATGTGTTCTTACTATTTTGTCACTATATACTACAGTGTAAAGACTATTGAAAGATTCTTTCTTTGATGTGAAATTTTCTTCCCTTTCCTTTAAGCAAATTTACCAACTTTTTTATTTGATTACTTAATAACAGGATAAGAATGAGGCATGTAAAGTTGAGATGAAGATCAACTCTACTCACTACTATACACTCATATTATGTAGATTTATGCATTTCTGTCTCCTGTTAGACAGTTAAACTCCATGCACAATACTGTAAAATCAACTTTTCCCACACATTGCAAAGTTATTCCATCTTTGAACACTTTACTCACTTATTCTTTACTTAACTAGGAAAAATTCCAAGGTATTGTTTCTCAGATTTAAGTGAATTAGGAAATACTTTTAGGCAGGTGGATGCTTTGTATTACATATTTAACATCAGTATCTTTGATGTCTTCAATCCAGAGAAAGCTCAAGAAATATGAGAGAAAATATATGGTGCTTGATAACTTTTTCCCGTACATTGTTGTTCTGTTCCAATTTAAACAGGAGGAAAAAGTACCGTTAGAAATAAAATAAGGCCAGCTGTTAAAATGAAAAATAAATCTAAAAAGTATCTGGCAAATATTAATTTATGTTACATAAGTTAATAGCCAAAGATCAAAGTAATTATAAAGTCCCTAAACCTAATTACAACAGGTACTTCAGAAAAAAAATGCCAAGGCATAAAGCATACTTAATGAACATCACATAAGAAATAAATATACAAGAAGCAATAACATTTTAATTAGAACTAACTAGTCATGTTTCTACTTGTCTCAGCAAAAGAACAGGCAAAAAAAGTGTGCAAGATACACCCTAAATATTTCTAGTTCTTTGCACATCAGAAATCAAAACAAATGTAGACTGTACATTCAGTTAGTCAAGCTCAAAACAAGGTTGTTACTAAAAGAATTAGCCCCTTGTCTTCCAGATAAAACTTAATGCACCAGAGTAAGGTCTTAAAAAATTAGGAATTTATTAGCAAAATATGCAATACTGGTGAGCTCTCAGCTGAACAGCTTTTCATGTCCTCTAAAATAATCTCTAGCTATGCTAGTTTAAGTTTTGTTGCCAAGCTGAAAGTCCCCAAATGAAAAACATGACATATACAAACTGACTGAAAACATACAGTTCCAAGATCCAGTTCAAGAAACATGAGGATGTGAAGCTACTAGTCCTCAAAAGGTTTCTGCTTCGGGTATGGCCAGAGGCAAAGAAAGAAGCCATATGCTTAATTCATTGCTGATCTATTTGTGATTAACTTATGGTTGTTGGCAGTTATAAAGGAAAGAAAAATAGTGATTTCCAGCAGCACGAAGAAAGAGAAAACTTTGTTACTTTCATGAAAGACATTTGACTATTGAACTATTTTAATAAATAAATTCATTAAAAGTGAAGGACTTTTCTTTCACAGACTCAGAACGAATAAACAGATTGACACTATGATTTGAGAGTTTTCAAATAGTCAAGTATATTGACTGAAACAGTCCAGAGAACCATTATATTGTCAGCAAGCACTAGAAGAATCTTGTCTGAGTAGTACTGACTATTTTTGTATCTTAGAAAACAAAAAACTATTTAGGACTTGATTAGACAGTATGTAGAGAACCTCAAGCTAAGAACTATAAAGCTACAAAGCTGTTGTAGTAACATGGCATTTCACAGTAAAAAACAGAAAATAACTCTAGTTCTGAAAGCTGCTGTTAGTAGCTGCAGTCTTAGCAGAAGGAATTAGCTGATCCACTGAAATGACCCTACTGAGGCCAGGATGGGCCTAGTTTGGAGATGTCTGAAAATGATATGTTATTGATACGTCATAGCAGTTTTATTTCTGCCCCTCTGAAGCTATGCTCTTTTCTGGGTTTGCACAGCTAAAATTCTATTACAGAGAGGGTGCAGAAGGTCAGTAGCTGCGCTCATACAGTGTGATACTTGAGCAAACACAACTTCTACCCTAGATTCAAATCTAGCTTCTTGAGGGCAGCTAAAGAACTCTTGCTCTCTGTTTCTGGTCCTAGGACTATCTTGTGTAGCTCAGATCTAGAAATGTCTAAACCAGTAAAGAAGATTTTTACAGTAATCTGATAAACAGAAATTGTCAGTACTCTGAAAACTTGTTTATAATAAGTTAAAAGAAATGAAGAATGATGCCTTCAAATAAGAGGCTATGCACATCTGTATAAAATTTCATTATGGTTTTAAAAGAAGATGGGGGAAATTAAGAGACTACGATATTTTCCTCAGTACTAAATCAAGTGGTGAGAGGAACTGTTCTTACTTTAGGAAGGATATAAATAGTTGGGATCTTTATTTGTTTACATTGATAGAGATTATAGTATGTAAACATCTACTTATTATTAATCCATTTGGTAAATTTTCCTTAAATTAAGCAAAAGTGATGATGGATTTTGACAGATGTGGGTAATAAATAATTTTCTTGTTTTACTAAAATGGTGTTTAGAAATGGCTGTTACACATAGAGATGAATATAAACTCTTTTGAAACAGAGAAGAACTTAATCTTATGCATGTCATACAGAAGACTTGAACTTCAGTTTTCACATCTTCTTCTTACTATCAAGTGATTGATATATGTACTAAAAGACATACCTAAAATCACATTTCCAGAGAGAATGAAGAGCAGAAAAAAACAGTTGATGAAATTCCTAAACTAGTGCCGATTCAATGCACCAATTCATACCACAGAAATAACAGATATATTACCTCTGACTGCAACTTCTTGGCAGTGCTTGACAATTTGGGCAAATCTTCACATACAGTCTGGTTTCTAGACTGATACTGGTTTATATAGTGTTAAGGGCAGTAAGTGGGAGTAGTAAATTCTCATACAATGCACCTTTATTATACCTCTAAACTTTTGTTGAATGTGATTCATGTGAAGTGCCACCATTCTGGGTTCAAACTCCAAAACCTACTCCTGATATGGTGAGACAGTCCCTGTCACAAATTTAGACCACTATGGCTGAGCAAGTCACCTCAGACTTCACTTATCACCACAGAGATATGCAGTTCACCTGACATACTTTGGGATGAAAGGAAACATTCCCTGGCCTCCTTTATTTGTGCAGCCTAGAATTCCAATGTTTTTAAAGAGATTCTTCAATGGCTAACTCAGACGTAGACATCTACACTGTGGTATACATATCTAGCCAGATGAATCCAAGCCTGTCAGTCTCTTTCAGTTTCTCAGTGTAACTGTTCTACTTTGATCCCAAGAAATTATTTTTGCACCCTGTTTTACAGGCTATTGGTTATTTTAGGCTAAACAATAAAAAATTGTTTCCTTCTTTACAGAAATTCAAACAATGTTGAAACTTGCAAATATTTATTTTCTTTTTTTTTCCACCTAAAATTATATTCCTCTACAAAACATTTCACAAAGGAAGAAAAAATAATCTTGAAAAATTCCAAGGTGATTCTTTCAGAAAGGTCAAAGATAAACTAAAAGCACAAAGACAGGTAAACGAGGTAAAAATAGAAGCTGTATTGAAAATAGCATGGGACTTCAGAATTCATAAATAATCTGTCAAGAATTCTGCTCAAATAGAATCATAGAATCAACAAGGTTGGAAGAGATCTTCAAGATCATCCAGTCCAACCACCTACCTACATCACCACTAAACCATGTCACCCAGTGCCACATCCAGATGCATCTTGAACACCTCCAAGGACGGTGACTTCACCATCACCCTGGGCAATGTATTCTAATACTTAATCACCCTTACAGTGAAAAAAAATTTCCTACTGTCCAATCTGAATCTCCCCTGCTGCAATTTAAAGCCGTTTCCTCTTGTCCTTTCACTATAGACAGGGCAGAAGAGACCAACCCCCGCCTCACTACAACCTCCTTTCAGATAGTTGTGGAGAACGATGAGGTTCTCCCTGAGCCCCCTCTTCTCCAGACTGAACAACCTCAGTTCCTTCAGTCATTCCCCATAAGACATATAAATAAAAAATATGTAAGAGCATAATCACTACACTTATCTATACAGTATGTGGTAAAATATTTTTTTTAAATAATTAAAAACAAAGCTACTTGGTATATGAGAAATGAGTATATGAAAGGATTTCTAAGTTGCCATATCTGAAAGTGCTGAAATCATACTTTTCTGTTCTTTCTTCTCACAGAATCACAGAATCTAAGGGGTTGGAAGGGACCTCGAAAGATCATCTAGTCCACCCCCCCTGCCAGAGCAGGGTAAGGTTCTCATCTATAGTGGCCAAGTAATTAGTGGACACTGTCGCCAGAATGGCAAACACTGAAGTCATCGTAGTCATACTACGCTATTGATGATTGTCAGCATAGATGAGCTGCTTTTAGTTCCTGAGATTCCTTGCTGCCTTGCTTTTCTGGAGATGAAATAAAGAGCATAAATGTATGTTAACATGAGAGTTCCTTTTATTAGAAGCAGTGACTGGTATTTCTCCTGTAAGGCCAATATTCATGACCTTAAGAGAAGAAAACAGGTGATTTTTATTTCACTGTTTTTTCACTACTGTCTTAGAGATGAACACAGTTTATGTTAGGACTTTTAAAGAACATTTCATGAAGAGTTTGTAAGGAGCAATTCATTTGGTTGTAGCACTTTAAAAGACTTTTAGCTCTAACACATCTTCCAGAGCATATCTCATCCATTTCCTTCCCCATATTTACCTTCACATCTGTGAATCATTTAAGTACTGCAGATGAAATGCTAGCCCAAATAAATCCCACCATGAGTTTTGAAATTAACTTAAGTAAAACCAAAATTATATGTACAGTATTTCAAGAAAAAGACTGGTCACTCCTGCTAAATATTCTCCTACTTACGAAATCACATTCTCCTATTTACAAAGTTACACTGCTATGAAAAGAGAGAAACCCAAGGTTAAGAAAAATGCTTTCCTCGTTAGAGATTATGGATTATTCATTGATTAATCACCCCTAATTGACATTGAATTATCTTTTCCTTCAACTTTCTAATAGCTCAGAAACTATTAATTTAAAAAAAATGTTCTTTGGTTCTTTGAAGAACTTTAATAATAAGGTCTAGTTCACCCAGAAATTCCCTGTGAAAGCATAGACTTCAAATAAACCACTATTTACTATATGTATTTTTACCTTAGAAAAGAAAACTTTCTTTTTGCCTAGAGCAATTATTTTAAGGTTGAATAGACTTGTTTTCTGCTCTAGCTACTCATATTTGCTATTTCTTTATGCAGCTGCTCTTTTGTTAAAAGTGTAGTTAAAATTAGGTTTTCATGGTTATATTTAATAACAAAATACTCTGATTTTCAGCATTGCAAAGTAGTTATCTGTGTAGAAGTAGATGAGTAGATGCTCTCTGGGTATCCTGTTCCATTGCTCTGTAAATCCCAAAGTAAAGAAGTTTTTCCTCATGTTTAGATGGAACTTCCTGTGTTCCAGTTTGTGCCCATTGCCCCTTGTCCTGTTGCTGGGCACCACTGAGAAGAATCTGGCCTCATCCTCCTGTCACCTGCCCTGTAGTTATTTATAAGCATTGACAGAATCCCCTCCCAGTCTTCTCTTCTCCAGGATAAATAGACGAAAGTCTCTCAGCCTTCCCTCATAAGAGAGATGCTCCAGTCCCCTAATCATCTTCATAGCCCTCTGCTGGACTCTCTCCATCAGTTCTTTGTCTTTCTTGATTTTGGAAACACAGAACTGGACACAGTACTCCAGATGTGGCTTCATCAGGGCAGAGTAGAGGGGGAGGAGAACCCTCCTTGACCTTGACCTGTTGGCCACACTCTTCTTAATGAACCCCAGGATACCATTGGCCTTCTTGGCCACAAGAGCACATTGCCGGCTCATGATTAACTACTTGTCCACCAGGACTCCCAGGTCCTTCTTCCCACAGATGCTTTTCAGCAGGTCTACCCCTAACCTGTACTGGTGGATGGGGTTATTCCTCCGTAGGTGTAGGACCCTACACTTGCCCTTGTTGAACTTCATGGGGTTCCTCTCCAGCCAACTCTCCAGCCTGTCCGG
The DNA here is from genome assembly GCA_013398125.1 of Aegotheles bennettii. NCBI lineage: Eukaryota > Metazoa > Chordata > Aves > Caprimulgiformes > Aegothelidae > Aegotheles > Aegotheles bennettii. Next base: position 19,122 of record VZRW01005929.1, read on the forward strand.
CTGAATGGCAGCACAATCTTCTGGTGTATCAGCCACTCCTCCCAGTTTGGTATCATCAGCAAACTTGCTGCGGGTATACTCTGTCCCTTCATCCAGATCATTGATGAATACGTTGAACAGGACAGGACCCAGTATTCAGCCCTCATCACTAGTTACAGGTCTCCAGCTGAACTCCACATCACAGATCACAACTCTTTGAGCTCTGCCATCCAGACATTTCACAATCAACCTCACTGTCTACTCAACTAATCAACACTTCCTAAGTTTCCTTATGAGGATGCTATGAGAGACTGTGTCAAAAGCCTTGCTGAAGTCAAGGTAGACAACATCCACTGCTCTCCCCTCATCTGCCCAGATAGTCATGTCTTCATAGAAAGTTATCAGATTCATCAAGCATGATTTCCACTTGGTGAATCCATGTGACTACTCCTGATAACCTTCTTGGAGATGATGTCCACAATTAGTTGCTCCATCAGTTTACCAGGGACGGAGGTGAGGCTAACTGGCCTGTAGTTTCCTGGGTCCTCCTTCTTGCCTTTCTTAAAGACTGGAGTGACACTAACTTTCTTCAGACCCTCAGGAACCTCTCCTATTCTCCATGACACTTTAAAGACAACGGAGGGTGCTCTAGCAATGGTGTCTGCCAGCTCCCTCAGCAGTCATGTGTGCACCCCATCAGGACCCATGGATCTTTGATCTCCAGTCTGCCTAAATGATCTCTCGTCCAAACCTCCTTGACCAAGGGAAAGTCTTCCTTTCTCCAGACCTTCTTTCCTACCTCCAGGACCTGGGTTTCCTGGGGACCAGCTTTACTAGTAACGACTGAAGTAAAGAAGGCATTCAGTAACACCTCCTTCTCAGTATCCTCAGTCACCAGGGCACTTGTCTCATTCAGCAGCGGGCACACATTTTCTCTAGTCTTCCTTTTGTTAATGACGTAGTTGAAGAAGCCCTTCTTGTTGTTCTTTACATCCCTTGCCACATTTAGTTCCAAGTGGGCCTTAGTTTTCCTCGTTTCACACCTGCATACTCTGACAATGTTCCTGTATTCCTCACACGTGGCCAGTCTCTTCTTTAACATTCTGTAAGCTTATTTCTTCCACTGGAACGTTTCCAGAAGCTCCTTGCTCATTCACGCAGCTCTGTTCTCTCTTGCTTGATTTCTTACTCATTGGGATACACTAATATTCGGCTTGCAGGAAAGGGTGTTTGAATAATGATCAGCTCTCTTGGAAATCCTACTTTTTAGAAACCTAGACAGTGGGATTTCTAAGTAGTACAATGAAGAGGCCATAGGAAGCTATCCTGGAATCCAGGGTTGCAATCCTACTTGCGGATCCAGGGGCATTGGGAATGCAAAAAGTATATCAAGATGATCATGGCAGTGCACCAAAATTTCTCCAAACATATGTTTCACATTTAGCAACTAATAATAGGAAGGGACCTCCATCACCACCCAAAAATCCCAGTAAGGATAGGGTTAGGTTCAGGGTTAGGGTTCAGACATACATGCCTAACAGACAAGAGACAATTGTACTGCAAACAGATTTAAAAGAGAAATCTGGTACTGCACTAAAATTTCAAGCAACATGACTTTATAAACTGGGAAAAAATATGGATAGAAGCCTCCAACTCAGAACCAATACACAATAAGAGTTAAGGTTCAGATAATCACTAAGCCCAGATCTCCAGAGACACTTGCAGTATAAACAGCTGTCTGGGTTTAGAATGGCCAGGGCAAGCCACAACTCGGAGACAGAGTTTGCTTCTGCTACTCCCCTCCACCTCCCTTGGGAAATGGAAGAGGAATAAGGAATAAAGGCTTAATGGTTGGAAATTAAAACTATAACAGATTTAATGGAACAGGGAGGGGGAGTAACAGGTGGGGAAAAAAAAAAAGGAAGAATATATATGCAAATGTATACGACCCGACTCCGACGACCGCTGATACAAGCTCCCGAAAGTCCTCCACTGCAAAAGCTGATGGGGAAAAAGTCCAAAGCACCCCCCAGCACCCGATGCAGTCGGATCCCACAGAGCATGTGGCGAGCTGGTAACAAAAGGCAGGGCCTCTCCTCCAGGCAGACTCCACGTGGTGATTAGGAACAAGCAGAAAGGAAAAAGAGAGGGAGGAACTTCCTGTCCTCCTGGCTTTATAGAGTTTGGCAGGAAATGGAGGGAATACCGACACCCTAGATCCCTTTTCACAAAGGGTCCTAAACTCCACCCCTTCCTCTTTGGGTCCTTGTAGCAAAGCTATGAGATTTTGCCTGTCCCTTCAAACTATGACAACAGCCTCCCAAGGGAAATACAGAACTGCACCAACTTTACTCGTGTCACACGTTCCTCACAATGGGAAGGTATGGTAGTGGAGCATCCCCCTTACTGCCAAAATCACAGTATAGTCAGGGGTAGAGGTAGGGTTAATATCAGGTTTAGGATAAAGAAATCCACAGCGCCTAAAGATCAAGGGACATTTCATCTGAAAACTATGACAAAAGGAAAGCATGGCACTGCAAAAAATGTCTCCTGACACAACTTCCTTATCTGGGTACCCTGTGATAGGGTGGACCTTTGCCTCAGGTACAAAATACAAATGGGGCTAGGGCTAGGGTTAAGGTTAGGGTTCAGAGAACCGCATTGCCCAGGTCACTAGAGACACTTGTACTATAAAAGGCCTCCCAAGAGAAACACAGAGGTGCACCAATATTACTCTCATGAAACGTTTCTCATTAGGGCGAGGTATGGTGGTGAGGGCTCCTCCTGAGTGCCAAAATCCCTGTACAGTCAGGGGTAGGGCTAGGGTTAGGGTTCAGAGGTTCACAATGCCTACTGCACCAGGGAGAACTGTACTGCAAACGGCATCTCAATGGAAGCACAGCATTGCACCAGCATTGCTCCTACAACACTTTCCTCATACAGGCCACCAATGCTGGTGGGGACCTCCGACTCAGACCCAAAATCCCAGTACAGTTAGGGTTAGGGTTCAAAGAACCACAATGCCGATCATTACAAGGACAACTGTACAGCAAACACTGTCCCAAGGAAAGAACAGCACTGCACCAGCATTGCTCCAATCTCACTTTTCTCATCTGGGCCACCCGTGAAGTTAAGGACCTCTGCCTCTGACCCCACATTCCAAGTACACTTAGACTTCAGGTTAGGGTTGAGAGACCCACAAGATTTACTGATCCAGAGACACCTGTGCTGAAAACAGCATCACAAAGGGTAATGCAGCAGTACACCAACATTTATGCCATCATACTTTCCTCATCAGGGCCAGCCATGACGCTGCAGATCTTGGCCACAGCAAAAAAATCCAACTAGGGCTAGGGTTAGGGTTCAGACATCCACAATGCCTATGGCTCCAGGGACAATCGTACTGCAAACTACGTCCCAAGGAAAGCATGGCACTTCACGAACATGTCTTCTGTCACACCTTTCTCATCTGAGCCTCCCATGCTACTGCGTGCCACTGTCTCAGTCCCTACATACAATTAGTATTAGATTTAAGGTTAGGGTTATGGATTCTGAGAACCACATTGACTGCTGCTCCAGGGACACTTGTACTGTAAACAGCCTCCCAAGGGAAATACGGAAGTGCAACAACATTTCTCCAATTACATCTTCCTCATCAGGCCAACCATGGTGATTGGGAAGTCCACCTGAATCCAAAAATTCCACTACCATTAGGGTTATGATTAAAGTTAGGGTTCAGAGATCCACAATGCCCTCTGCACCAGGGACACCTGTACTGCAAACGGCATCTCAATGGAAGCATGGCACCGCACCAACATTGCTTCTGCAACACCTTCCTCATCTGGGCCATCCATGGTGGTGGGGACCTCCACCTCAGACCCAAAATCACAGTATGGTTAGGGTTCAGAGAACTTAGAAGTCTACAGTTTCAGGGACACTGGGGCTGCAAAAGGCATGCAAAGGTCATCATGGCACTATACCAATATTGGTCCCACCAAAGTTTCCTTATCTGGGCCACCCATTGTGTTGGGATATTCAATCTTAGCCTCAAAATCCCAGTAGGTTTAGTGTTGGGGTTCAGAGAGCCTCAAAGCCTACAGCTTCAGAGACACTGTGCCTTGCAAAAAGATTCCAAAGGGAGTACAGCACTGCATCAGCATTGCTCCCTGCATGATCTCAGCTAGACCCAGGCTGCAGAATAAATTTTGGTTGGCTGAGGCAAATAAGACAATAGAGGCACCAATGTTTCTGATCTGGAGAGCCAAAGGATGAGTGTGGGTATGAGGCTTTTGTAAAACAGCTAGATACCTCTTGTCTTTACTCTCAGAACTGATGTAACTTACCTCCTCTTCCAGGCTAAATAAATCACTGTTCCCACAGGAATGTTTTGTCCAATACATACTTGAATAAACATGCTTTCCAGAAGTTGCATGTACTTTGCCTAGCGTTTATATTTTTACAGGTCTATTTTTAGTGGGGGAAGGAGCTTCATTAATATAAGCAGTGTTATCTATCTACACCAGAAACTTTAAAGATACCCTCAAAACCACATCCAAATATTAAGACAGAAACATTTTGCCCTGTCATCTCTTGGATCTGCTTTTGTGCTCCATTTCATATCAGCCTGCCAGGCTGCGAAGCCATGACATGCTGCTCCTGAACCTTGCACAAACAGACCGCAGTTTGAGATAGCACCTTCTTGATACAAGACCTGAACTTCCACTCAGAAGCTATGAATAGACTTTAGAAGAAACAGAATTTAAGTAAAATTCTGACTTTAAAAATCCATTGGACTGTAAACTCATAGTCTGTAGTCTCAGTTAATTAAAAAATGTATAATTGTCATACAGACCACTTGCTCTTATATAATTTAGGCACTTAATAGGTCCTATTTGTTTTATGAAAGACAATTTCCTTTTTCTTCTCAACTTGAGAAATACAACCCCAATAGTTCTATACTTCATCATGATACAAACAACAACTATACATCATACTTGTTAGAGAAGTATTTATTAATAATGAAAACATGAAAAGATAAGAAATAAACGGAGTGTGGGAGAAATGGTATCTTACAGACAACTGTGAATTAACTAAGATTTAAAGTAATACTTTTTCACCATGCATATTCTACTGCCACTTTCTATTAATTAATGTAATTGATAGAAGTTATAAAGATACCTGGCATTTTAATTATGCAGATATGTCTTTTGCTGTCAGAAGAGAAAATTGAAACAGCTAGAAGCCTTTTATTTGCAGAGTTAGCTGGAGAGGAAATTAAAATAGAGCTGGTAATAAACGAGTGATACATTCAATTTAAGAGATCACAGGTATTGGGTCACAGGCATAAGAGGGGACAGAAAAGGATCATGGCATTCATAAAACTGTGTTTCTTTATAGACATATTATAAACAAGTTAAAACTCATACTGATAGGCTTAGTAGCTCATAATGTTATCATTAGTACAAAGATTTACAATATGTTTGATGCTGTTACCATTAATGAACAGTAAAAATACCAAAGCAACCACTGAACAAGTTATACTTTGAATAAAGATTTTAGTTTAACAGCACATTCATGGATTCCAATTTTAAAAGAACTTAATCTGATGTTATATAGCTAATATATAAGGTACTTCAAGTAAAAAATGCACTCTTTTCATTAACTGGGATCTGGGCTACATAAAGAAGTCAAGTAACTCTGATCACTAGAGGAAAGTGAAAATTTCATATGGAGAAGGAAACTTGGACTGGGTTATTGCCTCTGACAATTTACAAAATCCAACAGTACAAAATAAGTTTGTCCCTGTCAATAGAGCAATGCTTGTAACCACCCCTTTCTTTTGGGAGACATCAAAGAAACACTGAAAATTTAAAAAATGGTCACTCAAAGCAAGTCTCTGAAAATACTGGATTTCCATAATACATACACCTAGCTCTTTTGGGCATCTCTAGTGTGAAGAGAGAAAACAGCCAAATGTTCCTCAGAACTTTGCTTATTATTTTATGATGTAGTTGGTACTGAAGCCCTCTTACTGTTTATGTGTGTTTTTCCTGCTCATAAGATGAAATAGAGAAAATACTAAATTTATTTTTGTGGGACATAATGCCAGTCCCTTCCTTTCTTTCTTAGGAAACCTGCCCCTAATCAACTCATCTTCTGCATTGCCTGCCATTTTTCAATGAAATTAATGCTCAGATGAGGCATATTTGGGAAAGCTACTGGGACTAATGGGGCAGTTTAATTTTGAAAACCAGTGGTCATAATGTTTGAATCAAACCTGATTCAAATGTACAGCCTTTTCCAAGGGGATCCTGTGCTCCTCAGGAGCATTGTGGATCAAAACTAGTGATAAATATTACTGTGTAGGTTCAGACCAACAGAAGATTAGGCAACCCTCTTGTAGAAAAGCGTCTGGTAAAGGCAAATGAAAATATGTGGTCATCAGCAAGCATCATACACCCCAGGCAGCATCCAAACTGATAAGATATCTTGAAAGACAAGAAGTATACAGAAAGAGGAGAATTTTTTTCCATAGATTAAGAGATCACAGATAAAAGTCACAGAAGAATACACAAGAAAACTTCTTGCCAAACAAAATGTCTTTTTTGTTTCCCTAGATGTACTCTAACACTGGAACATGAAGTTTTGTGGATTAAGAATTTCAGAAATTCTTATTTCTCTCTATGAATCATGAGTTTTAATACTATGTTACTAAGAGCAAAGTTTTGCAGTCAGAACAGTTCAGTAAGAGCACCGTTTTCCAGTAATATATAGTACTCAGTATGAACTGAGAAACTGAATACTTAAGACTGTCATTTGTCAGGTCAACTTCTTAACACGTCTGAGGAATTGATATGCATGTTCTGTTGCAAAGTATTTCCATGTGTGTGTCTTAAACATAATATTTAACTTTCCAGGGAAGAATCAACTAGACATTTATTAAAATAATACATGCCAAGTCTTTGCTACCATCAATAGACATCTTTTTAATGGTGTGAATTTAAACCCAAAAAGCAGAAAAAAACATCAGTAGCAAGCTTCCATCTCCCTGTACACAAGAGATTGAGTAGCTGCTTACTGATTTTGAAAATGCAGAGTACTCAGCCGTCCCCAATAATCTTGGTGCTGGACAACAGCATCTGAAAACTTAATTATGGTACAGTACTATCACAATGCTAACAGTGAGATTTCCTGACTCTTGGAATCATAGAATCATTGAGGTGGGAAGTCTTAGGGGCTTTTATTTCTTTGGAAGATATATACACTTCTTTGTTGCTTATTGTACTGAAAGTCAACATTTATTATGGTTTAATATTACTATGTTGAATTTAATAAAGGGGTTGGGGTTTTTTTTTGTATAACCCTTTTTTATCTCTGACACTTAAAGTAGGAAATGAAATCAGATAATATTATGCATATCTGATTGCAATAACAACAAAAAAATTAGAAAAGTTTTGAAGAAATTAGGCAGAAATAAAAGCCATTTTCAGGTTTCCACAACTTACAAAAACATAAAAAATATAGCACATGCAGACACACACCCACAAAAAACCTCATCAAGGTTAGAAAACAAGACACATTGCCACTGTCCTGAATCTGGTACAGATATTTACTCCTGGCCAATTGAAAAAGAAATCATCAAACTCTATAGAAACACCTTGAGTGTGCCTTGTAAACATTAATAATAACTACCGACATTATCATGTAGGTAAGAATCTCACTTTAAGTGAACCTTTTTGCAGATATTCCTTAGAAACAGTATTTCAGTTAAAACAGCGGTGGTCATTTGAGGCTTGGTGATGAATTGGCTTATACGTCCTTTTGAATACATGTTCTATCGGTGTGCATAAATATGTAACAGAGTCCTCATTTTGCTTTCTTCAATTTAGAATCCAGCATGTCATTCACAATACAAAAATTAAGATCTCTGAGATTAAAGTATCTTTAACAAGTTTTTTTATCTAACAATTTGTAGAAAATCAGAAAGATGTAAGAAGCCAAGAAAGCAAGAAAGCAAACACTCAGTGGACATATAACTTGACTTAATTTTATGTCTCAAAGCATGAAAAAAGAAGAAAGAGTGAGACAGAAAACTGCTGAAGGGGAAAGATAATGCGTAGTTTATGGGAAAGACCTTTTCAGTAAATCTTTAATTCTATGACCTAAAATACTAATTTTTATGTCTTAAAGTCAGCAAATCAAATAGCCAATTTCTTATTTTTTTTTATTATTTTTTTTAAGATAAGATAAAATAAATATTTCCACATTTATGGAAAAATCCTTTTTTGATCTCCCTTGGTAATTAATTTTTTATAAAAAATATTGTAGAAACACATGAGAGATAACATCAGATGGGGGAGGTGTTGTTTTATTTTGTTTTTTTATCTTATTTTTTAACTTACAGGTATTCTCAGAAAATAGCTTTAGTGGTTTTCCAGGCTGAGCTAAAATGTAAGTTGTTTAAAGCAGGTGAACCAGAGGTAATTTTTTATAATCTTATTCAGGGTCTCATAGAAAGAAAGTTGCTTTGAACTTTACTTTCATAAGAGACATACAAAAATTAAATCGCTACCTGTGGTTTGCAAATTGAGTAATGTTATAAACATATTATATATGTAATGTCTTATTTTAAGATAAAACTGGGTCATTTAAAATATATATGTAAGGGTGCATGTATTTGTGTGTGTTTTATGAGTCTTGAACCCTTAGATATTTTTTAAATTCTTACTAAAGAACACATTAATAAAATAGAGATATCTTTTAATGTTTATGTTTCCTGACCACATTAAAGCATGTTAGAACAGACACACAGAATTATATTATTCAGATTCAATAAACCTTTTTAATTGCAACTGTGTGACATCAAGTCAGCAAAGCCAATGGTCCCCAAGACCATAAAATTACACCTAAACAAATAAAGAAATAGTTAAAATAAGTCAAGCAACAATATATATAGAATCTACTTGATATTTATTCAAACAGTAAATTACAGCTGAATTGTTATATACTATTGTTTACATTAGATCAAATCAGAAGAGCACACAAATAAAAATCAGAGTAATTTTATAATATTCCTATTTACATGTATGTATTTCAGTACAATAACAAATACAAGACTTTAGTAAAAGACATAATATTCAAGTATGTTTTACGACTTCAGACAATGTAGGTAAGAATTACCTATTTGATCAAAAATGTGAAAGTTGGGAAAAACATGAAAATGCTTAAAGCTGAATTTCTTTTTTTTCCACAGACTTAAAAATGTTATTTCCCAATCCTCTTATTCTCAAAACCTACAACTGTGAGCCATTTGCTTTCTCATTTAAGTTTGAATGACCTATTTTGTTCTTTTCCAGTTTTCAATGGCATTTCACCACTTTAAATCATCACTTTATTACAAGTTCATGACTGCAAATTATTAAAAGACAGAAAGTTAAGGGGAGAAGAATTGGCAAGTAACTTCATCATCAAGACTATATATGATACTAAGGATGGATGAAATATAGAGCAGATTCTGAATAATCTTATTTCAGAAAATGCATATATGAAAGTAATTTTGAACACTTCAGGAGAAAAGAATGGAAAGGCAATTGCCCAAGTCAGTTCAGTAAAACATTATTGACACTCATTCTGAGCATTTATAGAGAAATAATAACTGAAATTATATTAAACTATCCAAATTTAGTCTGGGATAATTTGTGTAAGCACATTGGTCAATTCATCATTGGCAAAACAACTATAACATGGGAAAAATACTATCCTTTTTTTCAGGAGATTTCTTACTTGTAATAATAGGTGAAGTTATAAGAATCAATGTACTCTGAAAATTTTGTCAGAGCTCTAAATGAAAGATGTGTGGTATTATTTACATTATGCAGAGGCATAGGCAATCCTTAGACAGATACTGAAAAACTATTATAAGAGAGGAAGCAGTCAATATTTTTTGAAATTCAGGATCCTAAAAAAGATTGTATAATGAATGTTTAATAAATATATCATTCCAGCAATATTAAAATTAATTGTGAATAATGGCTTTTGTGCCAATAAACTGTACTGTAACAAAATTTACTATTTTTTATGGTAAATTCAGAGGCAGTAACAAAAACCCTAGATTAGAAATTTGATGTAAGATAGTCTACACCCAAAGTAGCCTTTTCTTGTAGCAACAAAACTTCGGAGTGTCAAATGCCTTTACTAGTCACAAAATTCTTTTAATTTTCCACTGATAGTGTAAGTGATAACTGTGTGTGCATATAGTACCATTTCAGCCTGCTGTGACCTAAATATGGGATGCTGAAGTGAAGTGGCAAGCTAGAAGATCCATTCCTACAGTTCCTATGACCTTTGGAGTCTCTAGGAAAATTGTCCTGAATCTCCTGAAGCAAACTTGCACTCAAATAGAAAGTATTTTTTTTTTTTTTATCATGTATTAAAGTTTGTTCCTTGCAAAAAATTTGCTGAACTTTGATGGTAAAATTGAGTGGATTTAAGTATACCAGCCAAATTTCATATAACACTAGTTGATGGTATAAGCATAAGAAACCCCTGCTACATTAAACAAGCTCATATTTTATTTCATAATTCAATTTGTGATTCAAAAAAATCAGGACAAAATGAACAAATTGCCAGAGAACAAAATGGACCTTCCCTCAGGCATGCTTAAATTATTCATGAGCCTTCTTGGGAAAAAATCTTAAACATAGTTTACTCCACTTAGAAGCTATTTCATGTATTTTTTTTATTAAACAGCAAATATTAGAGTTTGTGCTGGTGTAAGAAAAGCCATTTAGAATTTACACTGTATTCCTAGATAAAGGGTTCTTTAGATACTCCTCAAAGCAATATAAAAACATATACTCTTTAATTGTAAAGCACACATAACTTTCTAACTCTAAATTTGAATCTGGTACAAATTAATGCAAAAGAAAAAATGGGGGCCGGGGGGATGGAGAGCAACAGATCAATGGGATACACAAGGTGAAAAAAACAAGCAAGGAGACATGGCATAAAAATGCATCATTCAATAGGCAACAGAGTGGAAAATGATGCAGGGAGAAAAGGCTTTTGGGAAGAAATGCTCTTCAGAAGGAACATGTTATTCAATTGAAAGTGACCACTCATGCAGTAACAGACACCTGGAGTGGAAAGCAGTGAGATAAACTCAGCTAGTATATATCAAAGGCACAGCATATGCACTGTTTAAGCTAAGATAAATTATCCTATATCCCTGAGACTGAAGTTTAAATACTGGATTTAATTGTTAGAAAACTTGAGGAGTTCATAATACAAGCTCAATGTGTTGCTAAAGTACCACACATCCAGGTGTATAAGTAGCAATGACAATGACAAAATCTTACTGATCTTATGTTGTGAGAAAAGCCTGAATTAATATTTTACAGTGAGTTGTTTTTTTATAGGTACAATTAAAAAATATAGTTTAAAAATGTTTCTTTGGTTTCTAAATTTGTTCTATATATAGGGTCAGAAATTACAATACAAAAGTAGAATAAAAAAACAGCTGAAATCAAAAAATATTAAGATGACTTCTTTACCCCATTTAGGACTTCAGTACCAAGCACACAAAATACATTGCACCAAAACATGTTTAATTCCTCTGATATTTGCAGGTGAATTATGTCACTAAAAAAACGATACTAGTCACTCTCCCTTTTTTTTCCTCATTTTTCTATCCTAAGTCTTGATTTATGTCAGTCCACCTTTAGTTAAATAAAGATGCTGATAGCAGGAAAATCTTTCATGGCAGATGCTTTCACAGAAGGTTGATCAGTATCTCTTTTTTCCATTAATTGTTCTTCCTTATCTTTTTCAAATGCCCCATAGTCATATCCTCCTGTAATAACAGTAAAAACTGCAGAGTCCAAAATCCAGGAAATCAGTGGGATTTTTCATATGGGTAGTGTCAGAGACATGAACTTAGTACTTGCTTTTCTGTCTTTGTTGCTGTTGTTTTTAAACAAACAGAGCCATTTACACAGAACAGGGACTGGAAAGAAATACATCAAGCTGGCAATTGTGTGAAACCTCACTGGACACTGTTACTATACATGAAGACAAGCAGGAGGTATATGTCAGGTTAAAAAAGGTTGTCAGGACATAGTAAAACTCCAGTGAAACCTGTTTTTATCTATTAGAAAAAGCAGAGTGAGGGATATAACGTACTATCTTCAGATTCTTAGGGTTTTTTTAGGTTACGCCAAGACTCATTAATCTTTTTAATATTACTGTAATTTTTTACAGTGTAAATGTGTAAATAATTTTTAATGTGTAAATAATTTCATGTTTTGCTCTTTTTCCATATCAAAGGGATCACATATTCTACATGTCACCTATAGCGATATTTTTTCATAGCGTAATAATTAAAGAATAAGTGATTCCTCAAAACAAAAAATCCCAGCTACGGTAAAAACATGTAAGTGTCTCTCTCTGGAAAACTTTTCAGTGTGAAATTTTCATAGGCCAAATATGAAATATTCTCAGTGAACCCTTATATCCACAAAAAATTATATACACATTATAAGTTTGTGATTGTAAAGCAATTCTAAATAATTCTGGTATTATTTTAATATGTTAGTCATAAGAGTCAAGTCAAGAGGTCTATTATTCTGCAAATGTAGAAGCCTTTTTCTAACAATAAATGATTATAAGTACTCCATAAGCTATTTTACCATGAGTGTGGTTCTGTTCCTAATTGTATTTTACACATGTTAAGTGTCATTCCATTCTTCATAAATTCCCTTTATTCCTACACAGTTCAGTAGTTCCCTGCTGAAACTTACAAAAAGTTGAAATATTTTTTTCTTTTATAGTTATACTAGTGTCAGAAAAAAAATAATTACAGTTCAGTACTTATTAAATGCATTGAAATATTCTGACAAAAATTCAGTAATTTCATAAAACTATCAGAATTAAAGAAAGAATACTTCTAAAATGCATAAATACAAATATTAAAAAGTTCATTATTAGTCAATTTTGACATAATGGATCTAAAGTATAGGTGAAACTACAAGATAGATCTAGGCCAAGATGACTTTGCAGTATAGGCATAGGGTAAGTCTAAAATCAGATTTAACTCTGAATGTTTTCTTTCATAGAATCATAGAATAATTTTGGTTGGAAAAGACCTTTAAGATAATTGAGTTCAACCACTAACCTAACACTACCAAGTCCACCACTAAACCATGTCCCTAAACACCACATCTACAGGTCTTCTAAATAACTCTAGGGATGATGACTCAGCCACTTCCCTGGTCAGCTTGTTCCAGTGCTTGACAACCCTTTTGGTGAAGAAATTTTTGCTAATATCCAATCTAAACCTCCCCTGGTGCAACTTGAGGCCATTTCCTCTTGTCCTATCACTTGTTACTTGGGAGAAGAGACCAACACCCACCTCGCTACAATCTCCTTTCAGGTAGTTGTACAGAACTATAAGGTCTCCTATCAGCCTCTTTTCCTCCAGTTCCTCCAAAGAACCCCAATTCACAGAATCACAGAATATTAGGGATTGGAAGGGTCCTCGAAAGATCATCTAGTCCAACCCTCCTACCAGAGCAGGACAACCTAGAGCAGGTCACACAGGAACGCATACAGTCAGGTTTTGAATAGTCTCCAGACGAGACTCCACAACCTCTCTGGGCAGCCTGTTCCAGTGCTCTGTCACTCCTACAGTGAAAAAGTTTTTCCTTATGTTCACCCGGAACCTCCTATGTTCCAACTAGCACCCATTCCCCCTTGTCCTATCACTGGACATCACTGAGAAGAGCCTGCCTGCATCCTCCTGACCCTCATCCTTCACATATTTATAAACATTAATGAGGTCACCCCTCAGTCTCCTCCAACCTTAAGAGACCCAGCTCCCTCAGCCTTTCCTCATAAGGGAGATGTTCCACTCCCTTAAACATCTTTGTGGCTCTGCGCTGGACTCTTTCAAGCAGTTCCC
>VZRW01005929.1:33307-93993 GCA_013398125.1 Aegotheles bennettii
ACTAGTCACAGCCCTCCACCTAGATTCCATCCCATTGACCACAACTAACTGACTTCTTCCTTTCAACCAGTTCACAATCTACCTCACTACCCGATCCTCCAGACCACACCTCCTCAGTTTAGCTGCAAGGATGCTGTGGGAGACATTGTCAAATGCCTTACTGAAATCAAGATAAACCACATCTACTGCTCTACCATCATCTATCCACCTAGTTACATTGTCATAGAAGGCGATCAGGTTGGTCAAACATGATTTACCTTTGATTTACCTTTGGTGAAACCATGTTGACTACTCCCAATGAGACCCTTATCCTTGATATGCCCGGAGACAATGCCAAGGATAAGTTGTTCCATCACCTTTCCCGGGATGGAGGTGAGGCTGACCGGTCTATAGTTACCTGGGTTCTCCTTCTTGCCCTTCTTGTAGACTGGAGTGACATTTGCTTTCCTCCAGTCCTCAGGCACCTCTCCTGTTGCCCATGAGTTACCAAAGATGATGGAGAGTTGCCTAGCAATGATTTCTGCCAGCTCCCTCAGCACCCGTGGGTGCATTCCACCAGGACCCAAACTGAAGGAAGGAAGTTGAACTAGTCGATCTTTAAGGTCCCTTCCAATTCAAATTATTCTATGAGTCTGTGAAAAGAAGACTTCTCCCATATTTGTACTTACAAGGAAAAACAAGATCAGAAGCTGTTCTCTGGCTTCAAGGCAAGTGGCATGGTCTGTTTATATCCACATTCAATGCAAGTGGCATGGCCTGTTCATATCTACGTTACTTACACTTTACTCTGAGCTCAGTGTGATCATAGAATCATAGAATCACAGAATGGTTTGGGTTAGGAGGAACTTTTAAAGGTCATCTAGTCCGACTTTCCTTCCAACTTTATCCCTTTCATTTTCTAATACAATTCTTCATCCCCTCCAACTTCATCCCTTCCAACTTCCAGGTCATCCTTTCCAACTTCCAGGGGTGAGGCATCTACAACTTCTCTGGGAAACCTGTTCCAGTGTCCCACCATCCTCATCATAGAAAATTTCTTCCTTATGTCCATTCTAAATCTACCTCTTTCAGTTTAAAATCATTGCCCCTTGTCCTGTCACTACAGGCCTTGGTAAAAAGTCTCTCCACCTTCCTTATAAGCCCTCTTTATATACTGAAAGGCCACAATGAGGTCTGTCCAGAGCTTTTTCTCCTCCAGGCTGAACAACCTCAACTCTCTCAGCCTTTCTTCATAGGACCATGAATCCTGTTTACTGAGTACAGTAAAGGACCACCTCCTTATGTGCAATCTCGTAACTGTCTGTTTAGAACAATGCATACAGCTTTTTAGAGTTCAAATACAATGTTCATGTCCCCTAGCTACTAAATGGTGTTTGGGTAAAATACCTCTGCTTACCATGGCTGAGATAATTACAAAGACAGCTTCTAAATTACTTTTGTCAATTTGCCAGGAACAAATTTTTACTTAAATGATACACTTTACTACTGTATATACATTACATTGAACAAGTTAATGAGGGAGGACTTGATATTTTGCTTCAAAAATCTTATTTATCTTGCAGTAGAGCTGTGTCTGGATTCTTTGAGGATTATAATTATGTTCATCTCACAGACTTTCTTTTTTTTCCCTTTTTAAGATACATACTGATAATATTTGAGTTTAGGCATAAAAGTATCAGCTATTTATCAATTTGAATATGATTAGCTTTCTCTCATCTCCTTCAAGAATGGACGTAACTATACTTTTCTGTTACCAGATTTCATGCTCATTTGGCATTCAAGAACAGTTAAAATATTTACCAGACTGCCTGCTGCACAGACACACACATTCTAGTGCTTGTGAGTTTATGGGTTTGAATGTGTGAATAAGTTAAATCAGTTTTGCTTTAGAATCAAAACACTTTCTCATCATTTAAAAACTTACATTGATCATTTCTACAGTGTTTCAGTATTAGTACCTACCTATCTGTCTACATGTCCATTTCTACCAAAATTGGTTTCACTTGCTTTCCTCTGTAGCTGCCTTTCTTTGCCTACAGTTCTATATTGTTCTTACTATACTGACTGTATAGGGAAGAGCAAGTCATAATCAGTATAGGTACCTGCATTTTGAATACTAGAACTGTTCAGATCCCAAACAGTAAGTGTGAATCTAGCATTTGCCCTCAAAAAAGATGTATTCATAACATAACCATGCTAAAGGGTACAGGACTGTGATCTTCCTGCCATCAGAGAAGCTCATGAATTGCCACTCAAATTCAAATTTCAACAGAATTATAAAGTCAACAAACTCATTTCCAACCTTCCTGTCATGTTACCTAAGGTCTTCTTGAAAAAATCAATCCAGATCAATGAGAAGAGAGGTATGCATAGAAAGACTAAAAATTAAGACATATGGACGCAGAACAATTTTCAGGTATCAGAAACCTCAGTATTTTTCACTGGGTCTATAAAATCACTTTGGGTCTCTTGAGCAATAGTGAGTGCCACTAGTTTATCAAAGCCAAAAATAACACCATGGAAAGCAGGGGATTTGGCAGTATTACAATGGGCAGGAGGAAAAGTAAGGGGGAAAAGGTAGTGTAGGTTTGAGGTTTGGCCTGATTTTGTTAAATGCCTTTAAAGGTCCACTAAATCACACAATCTCAACATCCCTGCTCTGAACCTTACTCATCCTATAGTTCCTTTACAGTAATCAAACAAAACATAGCAGTATCTTTTGAAAATCATTATTCTTTCTTCACATTTCTAATTAATACAGGGAAAAATGATTGTATGCTATAATGGATGCTGTAAATAATTTCTCTTTCTTTCTTTTGTTATACATTGCTCAGCTCTCTATCTCAAAATTATTCTGCTGCTGCTAACATGCAAACTAGGACTACAGAAGAAAACCCACAAAATAAATAGAAGTGCATTTTCTTTTTCTAGACTCTAAAGTCTTAAACATATTAAATATTGCATCTGTGTGATCACAAAGGCTCCTTAAAACTTAGGGAACTCCTTAAAAGTTTTAGTGTCCTGAATTTTCATAAAAATAATGGGTGCTGTGAGATAGGTTTCTCTTTCAAATGCCATCATCAAATGCAGAGAGTAGTTTACAGCAAATACCAAAGAACAAGACACAGCAGAGATCAGAAAAGATCTCTGAAAAAAGTTTGTATTTAGAACATTTAGGAATTAGCCATAATGGTTTCTGAACTGAACTGTGCAGCAATAGCTAATAATTATATTGGTATTAAAACTACACCAAAAACTTAAGAACAATGATAAAGAGAATGCCTGGTAGAAGGTTGGACATGACTGTAGGGAAATAAACCCAAACATATTCTGGGTACAGATCCTATTTTATGTGAGTAGACACTTAAACTATTGTGGAATCCTAGTAGTGAAGGGATGAGCACAGAGCATGAAAAGATGTCAAATGTTTGCCTGTTAAACAGCTTGCAAGGACATCCTACACTGTGACCTGAAAAGTGAAATTATAAGTAATTTTTTTTTAATAACTTATTAAAACAAAGAAAGTAGTCTGCAAAGTTATGTAAGATTTCCTCCAAGAAAATGAAAAGTTATTTTCTTTCCCCTGAGCACTTTCAATAAGGACAAAAAAGGAATTAATAAGAAACGTGTGAAAACTGATATTCTAATTCTAATTATTGCTAGCATATTTTAACAAAAAAATTTTGGACAAAACCTGTCAGTGTCTGTTGATGTTAACTACCTTTCTTTATAGGGATAAAAATAATTAAAATTATACTCAAAATATAAAGTTATTTTCTTTTCAAAGGGTTTCTAGAATCCAGTCCTGAGTCACTCACTAAAAACAGAGATTTCCTCTTATGTAATAATAGCAATGTTGGTTTCTTAATTGTAATATCTGTTGAAATTGATATAATTTATAGTCAGGGTTAGAATAATCAGATCCACCATTAATTATAATGGCATTACTGATTTAGATGTATTTAAAAAACACCCAAGGCTCAAATGTTTCTCCAAAACAGGCTGAAAAAGAACTAGGCAAAAATAAGATCAACTGAAATAAAGAAATTTCAGATAGTTATTAAATGCTTTGTAGATTTTAAGAATTTATAGTTATTTCCATGTTTGCAAAAAGAAATATTCTCAGTTGGAACCTGTTTAAATGTAAACAAAAATATACTCAAATAGATTTCAGATCCTTTTTTCCTTTGTTTTATTGAACTTGATCCCCAAATTTCTTGGGCTTTCCTGTTTGATTTTTTTTAATGAAGACTTTTATACAGAAAATATACAATATTTTGGCTAGCTATAACATAACTTTAATGAGGAATGAGAACTCAGATAAAATCCTTTGTTAAGTTCAGTTACAGTACTTTTGAAAAATAGAAATGCAGTGTAAAGGAGAGGAATGGGAACAGAATGAAAAAGATGGAGAAAGAAAACCTGCAGATAATGACTGAACTTGACATTCTCACTGCATGCTGCTGGATGATTTGGAACATTATCATCATAACTGGTTATCTAACCAAACTGATCCATAAACTCAAGCACAGTGACACTTTCTTAGTTAGTCAGGTTGCTCCTTTCATACCTTACATCCTTAATCTACTGTTAAGCAAAATATCAAGACCCAATATTATAGCAAAGAAGCTGCTAACCCAATATTTGACTCTCCAAAGAACCTGGTTTTGTTATTCTAGTTTTATTTCTCCTGTTCACTATTACTAACTAATTTTATAGGTGACAACGTAAAAGGAAATGGTTTTGTATTTGTTTTTTGTTATCTCCAGGTTCATGACCTGGCTATACAGGAGACGTTTTCATCTGTGTGTATTTCTCTGACATTTCTTTCCAATATCACTCTTTTTCAAGAGTGCCAAATAGACAGGACAGATAGTGGCAATTTTTTAATTATCATTCCTGTAATCTCTCTTTGGTTTCTGTTATTTAGTATTAATACATGTTTAGATGGGATACAGGAAACCTACCTTCATTAGGTAATTTTAAAAGCTCCCCATTTTAATTCTTCTTTGTGTCAAATTTTACTTGAACTTTAGTTATTTCAAATCTGGGATTTGTATGTTTGCAATTTTTTAAAATTAAGGACATATTTTCAACTTTCCCCTGGCAAAGAACCAATATTTAGAATAATCTTTCTGATCAGAATGTCAGGAAAACCATGAAATCCTAGGCTTGGATTATTCTTTTCAGCATTTTTAGATGGAAAGTTCATTTAGACGTATTCCAGGTACTTCAAAATTTGAAATTTAAATTTTCTCTTCAGCTGTTTTTTAATGCTAGCATATGTTAGAAATAAGTAACAGCACATAGTACTAGATCTACAATTTAATGTGAGAACAAGTCTCTTGAGAAGGATGTGACAGGGCTTGTCTTCTCTCAGATGTTTACTTCAACAGTTCTACATCATATTACATTGTATTAGCTACAGGGAAATAAACAATTGCATATTCTGGAAATGACAAAATAATTTATACCACAATAAAAAAAAATTACTTAGCAAGTAAGAAGTGGTATCATTTTTAGGAAACAACAGCAATGGAAAAAATCTTAAAACGAAACAATGGTATAGATTTGATTAAGAGAGAAGTCAACATGAACATATTTCTAAGGAACATGTGAAATCTCTGGTCTAAACTAGTTACAAAGATGTAGATACTACATGCACATCAACTCCTGGCTACAGTTTTAGGTATCTTGAAAAAAAAAAATCCTGTAAAACTAAATATTCCGTTTAGCAATTACATACAGTTCAGTTTTCAAAGGTGATCTATAGGTTTTGTAATTTCCATGGAAATTGTAATTGTTCACAACTTGAAAATGCTATGCGTGAAAGCTAAGAAAATGAGTAACAATGGACATTATTACAATGAAAGAAAGAAATGTTAGGGAAAGGAGATGAAATAAAATAACATATCATCGAGCCATTTACTGAGAAAATGAATCATAGTACATTAAAAAGTCTTTGACATACTTTCTGTTAAAATTTATTTTTTTCTTTCTGTTAATTTCAGCATATTTTTGTATCAATGGAAAACCAAAAAAATGGATGACTTCAGAGTCAACATTTCGCTTTAATCTAAAGCTAGAGACAAAATACTCAATGTTCAAAAAACAAATAGAAGAAACATAAATGTAACCTGCATCTACTTGTACATGGCAAAAGCTTTTACCTAATTATCAGTGCAGTTAGTCTCAAAAAGTTCTGAAAATAGACTAATTCATCATTCTTCAAATCTGAATCATAATGGTATTTCTCAAAATCATCAGAGCATATCAGAAGCATTTGCTAGCTTCATCCATATGAACCACAAATTGTTTAAAACCTTTTTAACATGTATCAGTCCTGTACTTGAATCTAATCTTAACACGAGGTAATTTCAGGTAAGAAATCACACATTAAGAAGCCACACTGAAGAAGTCTAGCCCTTTCTGGAAACTTATATCTTATTTTTTAAGCAATATTTCTTTACTGAAACTACTTTAGAGATTACCTATAAAAACTCATTCTTACCTTATCAGCAAAATATTTTTTTTCAAATATTTTGAAATGAAAGTAGTTCTGTGTATTGAAGCTTTAGATTATATCTTAGACTAGTAGTGCTTATAAAATTATACCTAACAACATACTGCATTTGTAACTTTTGGGGGAGTTTTACCATATATGGGGGAGTCTGACATTTAAGTTTCAGAAAATCTACGTCCATAATCCATAGGCTGAATCACCTTCTCTAAATATCTACTTTTCTACATTGAGAACTTGAGCATTAACTGTTAAAGATCAAAAGATTAAAGAAGAAATAAAAAGCAATCATGCAAAAACATGTCATTCAACTGTTATGAAAGGATCATATACAAAATATATAAACACACATTTCCCCTGGGAGTTTTAGTCTGAAAAAGATGAAGGAAAAATACTCCTCTTTTGTGCACAAAAAAGTACTGATTTGATACCATTTTGAAATACTCTCATTTTCTTTCAGTGGCAAAGGTTTTGTCACTGTTGTTTGCCAAAGCATGTGCACAAGCACGCCACAACATCATTTTAATGTTCCCTTATCTGTCTACGTTATCTTTTAAAATGTATCTAACAGCACAAAATCATCTTGGGCACTCATATTTCGGTCCCTGTTCCTTCTGTTGTTTTTTGGAGCAAGACTAAATTTATAAAAAACTTAGGATTTTTATTCACTTTGAACCAAAGACACTTAACTCTCAAAGCCAATATTCACACTTCTGTGTGAATCCTGGAAGTACTATGGGGAAGTTCCTAACTAACAAGAATTTGAATAAGTATCTCTGATTGTTTGTATTGTTCAGATTAAAGACACATTAACTGGAAGACTATTGAGGGAGTTGAGTGTAGAAGATAACAGTTACTTCATTTTTGAGATAGCTTTACAGAACAGGAGAATGTTTCCTATTCATGAACTGCTTAAAATTCTGTTCTGTGTAAACAGGCATTCACAGTTTCATCTTTCCTGATTGGTACTGAACAAATAGTCGATAAAAGATAATTTTGCATGCCTTTGTGATGGGATTATGAGTCAGCCGCAAGATTGTAATGAGCATATTCACTCTTCTGCCTCATTTTTCTTGATATAAGCATGACAAAAACAATAAAAGTTTGCAAACTCTGTTATTAGGTTTTATCAAACCACTGAAAAAAAAATGGTACTGAAGAAAATAAATTTGTAGAGAGAAGAAACTTAGATCTCCTGGATGAGACATTAAATAAAATACCCAAGAATTAGTTCTACTATCTCTCAAAAGTTTGCAGGAGGAAATGTCCCTCCCTTTGATTCTTTCTTTCCATTCCAGCAAGTTTCTTCAATTGACAGAGAAGAAAGTTTCCATGTTATCCTCTGGAAGTCCCAAGAAAAGTTTCTCCTATCTGTGACTTACTAGCTGAAAAACTACTATGCTCCTTTCAGGAATCTCCATTTTGCTATATCAGTTTTGCAGGCTTTTTTCTTGTTGCCTTTTTCAGGTCTGCCTAACATTACACCCCCCAGAATCTCTTCTAAGTGAAGTGTTGTGGGTTTTCAAGGAAGGAGAACTTTCCCCTATGTGAAAAATTATTCCTGTTTGAAATGCATTAGTCATGGTAACATGATAAGGGAGCCTTCCTCTCTGCTGCTTGGCTACATCCTTTTAACCAAAAAGCATGCATACAACAAACTGTGAATGAGCAGGCTAGGCAGTTAGACCATCTCTTAGTGTCACAGAATAATTGATAACATGCCTTTTTTTTTTCCTAAGTATTTACATTTTAGGATATTGAACGAGCAGGAATACTTCAAAATGTAACCTAAGTGCTACTACCACTGTGATTCTGCTAAGTAGGAACATAGACCTTCTGGACAATTCCATGTTATAGACTTGTCTGTAAGTGCAACTGAAGCATGAAAATGTAATAGATCAGTGCAATACTGGTAGAATTATTTTAGGTTGCGCCACTGATATAGTTTTGTTTTTTCCTTGGTCAGGCCTTGATTTATTTTCATGATCAGCTCTTTCTCATACCATAGCATTCAGTTAGTTAATCAAAATTGAATCTATGAATCCTGTTAACATTTATAAGCTCTGAAAGAGTCTTAAAAATTAGCCCTCACCAAAAATGACAGGCTTAATGATATACTGTGCCTTAAAAATTCAGGAATTGCTTAAAATAATGAAATTCCTATTACTGGAGCAACTAGGACAAATATTGTGCAAATGACATCAATTTAGGTATAGTATTAATATTGGATTCTCATTTTCTCAAAAAGCTCAATAATGATAATAAAAAAACCTAGAAACTGTTGTGAAACCAGGAGGTGATAAGAATTTCAATTCAGAAGGTTCTTGAGCTGTATCCAAATTGATAGAAGTCATTTTGGGAAGAAAATATTTTCTAATGTATACAGACATTAGCAGTATAACAATACAGTAAGACTGAAAAAATGTATTCATATGATAGAAGTCTAACAAAGGGTTGAACAACTCTACTACAGATATGATTTTAAATTGAAACAACTTTTTCCTTCAGAACAAGTTCAAATACTATACAGAAATAATTTTTCATGTTAAGAAAACAAACAACTTCTGGGAAAAAAACAAGGGCAGAATTCCTTTGCAAAAGCACAGTTGTAGATTATGCAAGGATGAGACCAGAGAAAAATGAGATCGTGCTATAAAACTTCCAAGCGAACTTTGTAATTTAAATAAATTCACTAAGAGATCTGACATACTGTCATAGACTGAAAAACCTGACTGAGAAAAGATGGGTAAAATTCAGACTAAAAAGATACAACCCATTGCTCTCATTAAAAAAAAATAAAAGGCCTAAGGTCTTTTTTGCTATCTGTGAGAACCTTTCACAAGACTGAGTATTTTGGAATTTGATTAGAAGATGAAGTGTCTAAGAAAGGTAGGTAACCCACGCATAAAACTCCAACAGTAGACTTTGTGAGTTGCTATCATGGAGACAGGCATTCATTGACAGGACCCTTCTTATCTGGGGACTCTTTACCTGAGAAAAACCTCACTGTACATATGTGTATTTATAACACAGAGGAGATTCTGGCTCCCTGCCCTACAGTGCCCAAATAACTCAATAAAGCTATCTGTGCCTGAGCACAGATATACTCTCAAATTCCACATAGCTAAAAGGTAGATGGAATATTGATGTATTAGTTTACATAAAAATTATTTTGTTGCTTGATAAAGGAAGAAGTAATCAAGACTATGACAATTCTACGTACATAGTATACACTACTATCCTGGTTCAAAAGTAACAGGAGAAAAATTTTCTATAGCTGTACTAACCTGAGACTACCCAGGACACCCACAGCTGCTGCCAGCCTGTTCACGTGGTAATGATGGGGGGTAGAGCAGCTGCGCCTATGGGGAGGAGAGGGTGGATCAGGTGACCCAAATGGACCAGTCACAGTATTTCTTCCCATGGTGCTCAGTATAAAATGGCTCCTAAGAGAGCCCATTTTGTGGTTCTGTGGCTGGTATGCTAGTGGTGTTTGGGTCACTTGTTTGTCATTTCATCCTGTGGTGCTGGTGTTCCTGCATCCTGTTTTCTCACTGGGGAAGAACATCATGTACAGAGACAAACCGCCTTCCCCCACCTTCCTGAGTAGGACCAGCATGGCCACTCCAATCAGGCTTTTGTGAACTGTCGCTGGGACACTGGGCTCAGGTACCCATCTGCTGCTGACCATGGGTTCCATATTTGCATATTCATTTATATTTTTTAATATATTTACATATGTTGTTAGTAGTAGTAGTAGTATCACAATTTCATTAAACCTGTTCTAGTTTTATTTTCCAACCTTAAAGTCTCTTTTCCTTATTCCACTTTTATAATCCCCTGAGAGGGCAGTGGGGGGATAACAGAGAGCATCTGTCACCTGGTTATTGTCTAAACACATGAAAACTACACTAGATGTACATGTAGGAGCAAGTAAGCAGTTGTGACAAGGTATTAAAAAGATTTGTGCTTCAAAATGCTAAAGTTAGTTCTGGGCCTTTTTTTTTCTTATTAAATAGGGTATTAAATATCAAGATCTTTCTAGAAAAGCACAATTTCAAACTCTTTTAAAATTGAGTTATTACATTTTCTATTGTCAGAAAATGGATTCTAGGATTGCTAATCTTGTATACTGCTGATTTGTTAGCCACAATTTTTCTGCTATTTACCAGAAACAGTTATTACTTTTAAGACATGCCTAAACTTGACAAAGGAAGTCTTTAAATAAAGCTTTTTATTGAGGTAAGAATGTCACTGTTCTGCATGTGATGTCAGTTATTTTGATTTGTCATCACTTGCAAGGAAGTCAATGCCTTTTTGTATAGTCCTTTTCTCTAGTTATTGCCACAGTTTAATATTATTCTAGGAATATTCTGAGTCAAGATAAACTATCACTTTTTGGAAAAAAGTATTTTGAGAAAGCTGTCTACTAACTAACACCTAACACACTGAATGAATCTTAATTGTATAGCTGGTTGATTCTCAAAGATCAGTTCTTCCAAGCTCCAAAATTGTCTATTCTGTCATGCCAAAAATGGCAGGCAAGAAAAGGAGGCTTTTACAGGTGAACAAGGAGATCTTAACAAAATATAAACATAAATAGGAAGCATACAAGAAGTGAAAGCAGGGTCTGGTCACCAGAAGGAGTATAAAGACATTGTCTGAACATGCAACAGATGGTTTTAAGAAAGCCAAAGTCTACCTCGACTTGTGAATCCAGTGAGCATGTGCAGGGTAACAGGAAGGTCTTCATATGTATCATCAGCAAAAGGAAGATGGGGGAAAATGTAGGAAGAGCAGGAGAACTGGTGACAAACATGTAAGTTTTCTTTGGTCTTTACTGGTTACATGTCTTTAGTCCCTACTGGCTAATAACAAGGCCAGATTTTTTTAGCTTCTCCATTAATGACATGAATGATGAGACTGAGTACCTTAAACAAGTTTATAGACAATACAAAACTGGGTGGACCGTCAAGGATACATGAGATAGGTGTGCTGCCATCCAGAGGGACCTTGACAGGCTGGAGCAGTGTGCAAGCAGGAACCTTATGAAATTCCATAAAGTGAAATGCCAAGTCTTGCATTGTAACATCAGGCAATGATACAATCAGCTTTGCAGAAAAGGTCCTGGAGGTACTGATGAACAAGTTGACCTTGAGCCAGCAATGCACCCTTGCAGCAAAGAAGTCCAAAAGCATTCTGGGAATGCATTATGCAGAGAATTGCCAGCAGGTTAAGGGAAACGATTCTTCCCCTCTCCTCAGCCCTGATGAGACACACCTGGAGTATAGGGTCCAGTCCTGGGTTCCCCAGTTCAAGAGAGACATGGATGTACTGAAGCAAGTCCAACAACACTCCATAAAGATGAATAATGCCTTGAAGAAACTTTCACATGAAGAGAGGCTGGGAGAGCTGAATCTGTTCAGCTTGTAGAAGAAAGGTCTGAGGGGGGATCTAATCCATGTTCAAGAGAGGTGTAAAGAAGTCAGAGCCAGACTCTTCTCAGTGTTATCTAGTGACTGGACAAAAGAGGCAACGCACACAAACTGAAACACTGGAAATTCTTTTTAAACATAAGAAAATGTTTTCACTGTGAGGGTGATCAAACACAGGAGCAGATTTGCCATAGATATGGTGGCATTCCCATTCCTGGAGATGTTCAAAACCCAACTGGATACAGCCCTGCATAACCTGCTCTAGCTGATCCTGCTTTGAGCATGAGGGTTGGACCAGGTGATCTGCAGAAGTCCTTTCCAACTTCAGTCATTCTGTGGTTCTGTGATATTGCTTCTTTGTGTATGTACTCTTTCAGACTTCTATGCATACACAAATAATTTTATTACATAGACTCACAGAATCATGGATTAATTTAGGTAGGAAGGATATCTGAAGGACATTTGACTTAATCTCTGTAATCAGAGCAGGATCATGCTATGGCTTATCTAAAGTGATTGTGCTACTAGTGCTTCAAAAAGGTCTGGAAGAAGGTACAGATAGCCAGGGTGCCCATTTCCTTCATGTGCTCCCTCTTGTCATTAATTAGAAGATGCTCTTGTCAGACAGCACAGGCATTATGTGATCCAGTTTTGTACAAAATACAAGAAGTATCAAGTTTCAAAATAACCAGCTTTCTAGATACAGATATTCTTAATCAAAGCTGGTTCTTGACGAGTGTGGCTTTAGCTCATCCCAAATAAGTAAGAATCTCTGGGCTGATAAAGAAAAAATTCCAAAATTTGCTTTAATCTATCTTATTTCTTAAATCATTGAATTATCAGAAATTAATTAATTGAACATATAGAAGATTCAAAATATATCTGATTATAAAAAAGTTTCTGAAAAATTTTGCTTCCTCCAGAAACTCTCTCATGTATAATATGGTAAGATATATGAAAAGCAGTGGTTATCAAGGCTCTGAGTACTTTTTGACAATTTATTATATGAAATGTTTATAAAGTTCGATTTTTCATTTTTATGTCTCAAATAAAGAATAAGCTTTTATAATACAGCTTTAAAAACACAATCTTGCCATAGTTTGATGGCATTTAGTATTTTTTCATATATTACTCTTTGATTTGCCCTTATGAAGATTTGTGTTTAACAAGGCTAGAAGATTGCTGCATCTTAAAGCTCAGCATGAATTTCAATTTTACATTATTTCATATACCTGTAGTTTAATCAAGTAATTTTTCCAAAGATCACTTGAAATAATATATATGATTTTCTCCTGCTTTATTTGAAACATTGTTTTTCTCCCATTTATATGGACAGACTAAAAAAAATCAAGTTGCTCTATGACAAATGAAATAACGTCATCATTTTCTGTATTGTTCTCCTTGTTCTTCTTCTTTCTCTGTATTTCCTAGGATTTTATATCCCAGTGAGTGCCTGAGGCTGAAAAGAACAGGTTACTTTGAGTAAACAAAAGAGTTAAGCCCCTAATCAAGTAATGAACTTTTTGTCAATTACTTCTTCATACTGTGGATGACACGTGCCTGACACTGCCAGCTCCAGCTGACATGGATTTCATGTTATACATAAATCTCTTGACTTAATTGATTATATACGAAGCCATGAGTCCAACATCTCCTACATGTACAATTTTTTTATGCCTAAACCTGATCATGAATATGTTAATGGTTTGGCATTAACATACCTATGTCAATTACCTATGTTAACTGACTGTGCTAAAATATTATTGTAAAACCAGATCCTAGTGTGCTATATTCTGATGTCTTTTGAGGAAAATTGTATCCATTCAAGGTATTCCTTAGACATACTCTCAGTGAGACTCAGTATTCATCAGCTCCAAGATTTCTTTTGCTTAAACAATTCCACTGTGTTTTATAGGGAATATTTCTGGGGAAATACTGATCATATGAAATACATTTCTATTCTGTTTTCTGGTAAAAATTATTTTCACATTTGCTTAGATGAGCAGCATGAATTCCATCATGGACAAAGTTTTGTTTGTTTCTGACCTGCTAAATTGTATTATGTCAAATCTGGGCAAATTACAGAGCACCACATCATAGTTCACATTGTAAATCAGTTCAAGTTGACATAATATGATAAAGTAATGCAATATAACAGTTCTATAACTACATTCTTTAAGTAATGAGGTAGTATTTCAACACACAAACCAGAGCACCTGTTTACTATTAAATATCCATCATCTACTCCAACATAGTGGCATATGGAGCAATTGGGTCAAGTATTTACAAGAAGAGGGTATTTTTGTTTTCTTCTCTGTTAATTGACTAAACAGTACTATGCTAGCATTCTTTCCACATTATATAAATTAATTTCATTAAAGTACTCGCTATACATGTCAACAGTTCGGGAAGCGTACATATCTCAGTTATAAATACATGCTACTAAAACACGTAACCTGGTTTTTAAGCAGTAATGGTCTTCATTAAATCAATGAGTGAACCTACTGTTGCAGTAATCAAACTTCTATTGAACAAGAAATATTTGTGCAAGGTTGTGGTATGAAGTGAATTTTGCTCAATAAAATATGCTAGTCAGTTACAGTAGTAATAGTAATAGTACATCTGGCAGGAGTGACCAATTTCCATACACCAAATACAGCACTAAATTGCAGGTCACATTTACACTGCCTCACCACTCATGTTCTAAGGATTCACCTGGAGACCAAGGGCCTGGTAACGATGCTGCACCATCAAGGAGGTGCAATATTAAATAAATGTCTACAGTGAGATTGAAATGCTGAACACAGCTACCTGAACTAGTTTTGGTACCCAATAGCAATTCTGGCTGTGACATGGAACTCTAGACAAATTTGAAAGGTAATCTACTCAACTTCTGGAGAGTGTCCACACTGACCTCCATGCTACTAAAATGAGGTTGCTCCTGGTCACGCTATACTACATTAAATACTGAAGTGTGATGCCTCACTGTTATTTCTGCCAACTAATCCTTGCATTCAACAGGTGAAACCCTTACAAAGGTAAGAGGGCTTTCAATCTGTGCCCGTTTAAATATCTGCTACAGTGAGAGAAATAGAGTGTTGATAAAAGAGGCTAGTTAAGCAGCCTAAGTTTCCAAAAACATTGTCTCATGAGCTTCTCCAGTTAGATGGCTTAAATGGGAATGGAAAATATTTTAGAAAGGCACTTTTTCTTTGATATTTTCCATGTCAGCTATGTAGCCAGTTGTACATCCCTTTCGGCTATATCGATAATAGGAGCAGTGTCAGGAAAGAATTTAGAGAGGAAGGAGGCTGCTTAGCATTTTTGACATAATGTCAGCTGTTGAGTTATGATCCAAGGAAGAAATGGGGGGAATATGGAGGTGAAGGGAAAACAGGCAGAGAAGTGTTACTTGAAATAGACCAGTTAGAAGTTTCTTAATTTTTCACTGAAAGGTACAGCTCTTTCTATATTTAAGAAATTATTTCATATTGTCTTTTGCTGAAGAGGGCTTCCATGAAAAAAACAAACATTGTTATCCAGAAAATTATATTTGGGTCTTATTCCTGGCTCTCAAAAACATACAGTGAAACATAACACCACTTCTGAGAAAAATCATTATTCAGGCAGATAAGCATAATTTCTGTGTTTACAAAATAGTCTGGCTGTACTTTTTCATAAACAATACTAGAAACCTCTGAGAGGTAAAATAATTTCTCTTTTAACACTCTATTATACAAACTGGTTATCTTTCAATCTAAGAACACTAATCAGAACACTGCTAAACATTATTTTATTTGCTAAGTGGAGTGTCTTGTGTTTCATTTAGGTTCCTTAATGTTTATATGAAAGAATATAAAAGAAAGAGGTTTTTGAAATTGTATAAATAAGAATGTTACGGATCTTCAAATTAATTTTCAAATGAAGTTAAAATATTCCATTTCTTTATTTTGTCACAAGACACTATTTTTCGTTATCCTTCATATCTGTCTGTCTGCCTATCTATCTATCTCTGCAAACAAACATACATAAGAAAAATTCGTTATCTAACATCAGAAGCAAGTCCACTTTGCTCATCTGTTTTTTTTTCCTTCTTCTTAAATAATAATGGAGTATTAGATGAAGTAAAAAGGCAGAGGACATGCGTTAATAGTTTATAAAATACACATTTTTTTGTTGTAGGTACTTGAAAATAAAACACATCAAACTATTGCATACATATTACTAATTCTCTGTGGTAAATTTGTAACGTGTCATTTAAAAAGTGAGACAGATTGTTTTGGATGAATAATTCAATCACTAAGAATAAAATTTCAGGTTGATAAGCTGCTTCAATTTGTCATGATGAACCAGTAAATTTCAGAAATTATGCTTTTCTACTTTTTAACCAAGCAAATTTTCACTTGATGATGAAATAGTGTTTTATATTGCAGCTAAATAAATCTAAATATTTTTTTTAAAGTACACAGCTGAAAACACAAAGATACTTTTTAAGGCCATCCAAAGTATTGCATTGCTCTCTGTATGAGCCCTTGTATATATTACTTCAGTAAAGTAAATTTCATTGGAAGCTGAGAATTTTGACATGCAGTGTTGGCAGTGAACCAAATGTATGTTTATTTGCATATCTTGTATCTGTGGTTGGAAATGGGTACTGCATATCAGCTGTACATTCTTGAGATTGTTACACTATTTGATAATACTGAAAAATTTAAACCCTCACCACAGAGCAGGTAAGGGCCCTATAGGAAATCTCTACAGGAATCCATGGCTATGAAACTAAGCTAACATAAAGAAAATCTAGTGCTAGTGTATGTCTTGTATAAATCTGTTATTACAGGTAGGAGGGATACTCACAAGAA
Source organism: Aegotheles bennettii (assembly GCA_013398125.1). Taxonomy (NCBI): domain Eukaryota; kingdom Metazoa; phylum Chordata; class Aves; order Caprimulgiformes; family Aegothelidae; genus Aegotheles; species Aegotheles bennettii. Next base: position 50,125 of record VZRW01005929.1, read on the forward strand.
AAGATTCATTCCCTCAGTTAGAATATCCCTAAGGCTGGGAGGTTTCAAGCTATTAGAAATCAATATGTGATTATAAATCATAAATGTCCTTGTGTTTATATAAATACAGTATTTGAAAAGACATCCTGAAGATTTTGTTCAGAAGAAAGGTCAGATACCTGCATGAAAATATAGATTATGATGGTTTTGAGAACTTTGTTTTATCTTTCCTGGGCACTGAATTTGCCTATCGCTTTATCAATACAAAATATTTTTTCACATTTGTTTATCAGAAAGAATGAATTTTCATTTGCATGTACTTAGCAAACTACCTTATTGCACATAGTGGCCAAGTATCTCGCCAAAATGACATGGAAGTCTGCCATTCATATACCATTTGTTATACTATTTGCAGTACTTTTATTTTAAATAAATGCATCACATCCAGTAAGTGATCTTTATCATCTCAAAACATATTTTCTTACTCTTTATGGTTCAACCCATACATCCTGGTAGTTTTCTCTACCAAGACCATTATGAAACAATGCACTATAGTGAACGCTGTCATGTGTTCAACATTTGTGTTCATATATTTATCCATCTCTTCTTTCATACTTCCTCTTTCATTTCAGAAGTGCTGAGATGCTTTTGATATGGAATTTGAACTCTTTTGTAAACATGGTTGTGTACCAGCATTTACTCAAAATCGATATGAGAAAATAGGTCACTATCACTTTTATGTGGCCAGGTAATTTCAAGTAAGAATTCAGCTTTTGTTCCTGCTATTTTGTTTTTTCTAATAGTAATAAACTAAAGAAAGTAATCAATGTAATGATATGGATTTGTATATGATTAAGTTCCACTTGGTATCTTCATAGAAAATTATGAAAAACAGAATAATCTTATCAGTTCAAGAACCATTCAGTGCAGGTAGGTTTCAAATATCTAACTGCCTGCAGCTAGTGTTACTTTTAAGTGTGAAAGGAGTTACTATTTCTTGCTTTTTCCATCGTGTCTAATTCCTGACTGATCTTGATTTTTTAAAAACTTTTCTAATAGGATTTAGACAATAGTATTTCCGTAATGATACATATTTTTACTACAATAACAACAAAAAAACAAGAAGGAAGAAGATAGCACAAGTAAGAAGGTGACTTTTTTGCCTTAAGTTCTATGTAGTATCTGTACCTTCTGTTCACTCTGGGAGAAAAATAAACTACAACAGCTGTTAAATAAGCACAAGGGAAAACCAAGAACATTGCAGGAAAAGGTCAAATCTGATCTGATTTTATGGTTTGCCTAGCACACAGCAGAACAGAAAGGAGTGGAACCTAAGAAGATATCAAGGAAGGAATACAGTGAATACTTAAGCTTACTCAAGCAAAGTAGAGCACAGGAGATAAGTGGCTAAGTACTGCTGAAGAATATGAACAAGACAGGTTGGTTTGTTGTACTGCTGTAAATTCCTGTAGAAAACTAACTTCTTTTTTTCTCCCCTTCCTTTTTATTTTTAGGAATTTGTTGACATAGGGGAGAAGAAAGAGTAGCAAACTAACAGTGGAACAGGAATACCAGTGGAATCAGAGCAGGTAGAAGACTACACTTTAAAGAGGATGGATTTAACACCACAACAAACAATTTGTGCTTGAGTTTTCCTTCTTCCCAGATCAGTTTCATCTGTTTATGTTACACCTCATTTTGTAATACAGTTATTTACACAAATGGTCTAAAATAATTTCAGAAGGTAGTAGAAAGTTCCAGATGAAAATGACATATGTGGTCACACCATAGATCTCTATCAAGAGAAGAAAACAGTTATTACTGCACAACATGTAAAAGATAAAAATGTAAAAACATGTTAAAATAAACCAAAACAAAACATGTAAACATGTAAAAAGATAAACATGTAAAAAAACAGTTTAAAAGAAAAATAACATTGTGAAGGTAAAGATAGAACATATTGATATTAATCTTAATTTATTTCCTATTATTTAATATTGCCTTCCCATTTAAATATTTTAATGTGTTTTGTTTCATCTTACTTTAAAGAAAAGATAATTAAAGATATTGTTACGTTGCTACTGGTTACCCCCCACTGCCAATATCAGAAACAGTTTTATTTAATTAGTTAGTGTTTTAACTAACTTAACATTTAAAAGGAAGCAGACAAATGGACCCAAAGGAGGCAAAATGGAATCTGATCTGTAAAAGTTGGGTCTTCATATGAGCAACCTATAATAAGAAATGTCCATATTACCATCTTGGACTGTGACATTCATAAGTGATTGAACAAAATTTTGAAATATCCATGGGTATCCAGAAGCATTTTAAGAAGGCTTTATATATTTAAACAAGAAGTTTGAAAGATTGAGAAAGACACAGCTAGTGTGCAAACTTCCTTTAAAAAATAACTTGCTGATTGTAGGATCCTCCAGGGCGTGTTTAATGAAAGCCTTTTTGTCTCATTCTTTTTGAGGTCCATAGGAAAAGAGGTACTTTAACAAAGTTCATTGGAAACAGAACAGAATCAATCTCTTTTTTTGCCTTCAGCCAGCCTTTCCAAGGCTCTAGAGAAAAAGAACTTTCAGGTGTTGCATGCAGGAGCAACATATACTGCCATGATTTACTATTAATGCCTCAAAATATTAGATTCCATAAATAGAGGAAGTTAAACACACTAGAAAATACTCCTATCTCAGACTTACTGATTTTAACCCTTATAGGCTTCTGCAATCTCCTTCTTCCCCTATCTTTTTTACCCATTATTATCATATTGATTACTTTCAGCAATACTTTAAAAAATCTGACAAACACCTGTCAATTGTGAGTAAACGTCCATTTCAGCATATCCACTGCACTTTCAAGTACACCAAACATAAGCTTATATATCATTTACTCTTGGTAACATGACAGCAGCACAGCAAGTGCACTGGACAATAAGCTACAGGTAAGAATTTTATTTTTTTTCTTGGCTTAGCTCTTGCTTAGTAGTGCATCTGTCTTTTTGTGTTCAAGTCTCAGAGCTTGTACTCAGGTAGGAAGTCAACTCGGGAATGAAACAAGGCCAGAACTTCAACTTGAATGTAGCAGTGTTTTTTCCATATCTGCAGTAACTCCCGCGCTTGGGATAGTTCAAAATGTCTGGCTGATTCTGCAATGTAGAGATCTTTCATTTTCAGGTCAGCCTGCCTCACAAGTTGCACTGACAGACATGCAGTAGGCATTTCAGATTAGGAGATATATGTTGTAACTCCTATTTAAACACAAAAGTTTAAAAGGCAAGAAATTCTTCTTTACAGATTTTTATTTTAAAATTCCTGTTGTGATATATAATCCTTATGTTTTACTAAGAAGCTCCTGGAGTCTGTCAGTGCAGATGAAACAACAGGCTTCTGTTACATATCTAACACCTGAGATTTTCAGAATTAAATCTCCTAACTCCCCATGTGAAAGGGTGGAACATCATAGCAAACAAGAAAATATCTAACTCCACAATTAATTTGTAGTATTTAAAGAGAAGTTCTGCCCACACCCAGGTTTGGAAAATATTTTGAAAAATAAATACTCACTTATAACAAATTTAAAATCAAAAGTATGATTTTGCTCTTCATTGTTTCAGAAAAAAAAAAAAAATCTCTGGACAGTCAGCATCAACTTGTGGCAATGTTACATGCAGCACAATGGATTTTTGGGGTTTTTTTTTGTTTAGAGGTTAGGGATTTTTTGCTTGAGGGGATTGCTGACAAAGCACTTGGCAAAAGGTACAGTATATCTACTGTAAGTATATCCGAGTATTTTACCTGCAAACATGCTGCAGTAAAGTGCCATCATTCAATCAATACAGATTACTTAGTTAACATTTTTCTTAATGTATCTGGCTTGCTAGTTCATTAGATCATTACCTGATAAATAGAGTGGGTAATGAATTGAGAGAGTAACTACATACCTTCAGGAAGAACCTGTCCGATAACAATAATCCATTAGAAAAACTGGCAGTATCCTCTGATCTATTGCCCGCAAAGCTATCACTTGATGGAGAGTTTCATTCCCTCTGTTCAGCACTCCAGAAGAAAATCAGCACAATTTAAATATTTCTCAGGATGTGACACCCCTCTAGATCCTTAGTTGCATTCTGTTCCCAGGGGTTGACAATCTGGTGTTCCAGTGTGCACAGAGCAGTGAAGATGAATTGAAAAAGGTTGAGATAAATTAGGGATGGCTAAGTAAAAATTGTCTCTGCTCCCGAGTCTCTCATCTGCAGTCTGCAAGCCTATTTTGCTGTGAAAAAGCTAGATGGCAGGCTGCCTCAGTGAGTTCTTCTTAAGCGACAGGGAGCATTTTCAATGAAGAAAAATTCTCCCATTATCTAAGCTAATGTGACTGCAACTAAATCTAGTCTTAAAAGTGTCTACTAGCATGAAATTCATTCTCACTGTTACTTTCTTTCAAGTCACAGGTAAAAAAATATTAAAAAAAAAGAAAATAAAGAAAAAAAAAAGAAAAACCAAAGCACTACCCTAGATTTTTTTTATCTGAAAGAAATACTCAGATTTTTTAAGCTGATAAATGGCAACACATTTCATGATATAGCTGTGCCCAACAATTTAAGCAGGGGCATTTTATCTGCTTATGCTGAAATTACTCTTCCACTACCTCTTCTTTCTCTTCTGATTTTAATGGTTATAATTTCTTTGCAATTATCTTCATTTTGAATGTTCCAGGAATGAAAGTAGCATTTTCCCATTGTTGACAAAATAATGAAGTGACAGCTAAAATTCTGAACAATTAGCAAGTTTAGCCTTAGTATATAATAATCCACCCTGAAAAAGTGATTTATATTTTGCCATGCTACTAAAAAGTTTTGCTAAAAAAATAAAATTTTGTAACAGGTTGTTAATCTTTAATTATAGAACACTTTTCTAATTGCACTAATTTACAAGGAAGATAGAATTGAAGTTTTATATATATCAGTTTAATGCCAAAGCTGTTTGACGAAGTCACTAATTTCAAGCTATTATGTAAAAAGTTGTTATATAGATAGCTCAAGTGCTGGCTGTTACCATTACAGATATAAAGTTTATGATGTTTATGATTATACATGGATGAAGTTTAATATTTTATTCTCTTAGAATTAAGTTAAAAAAAAGGGAATAATTTCAAAGAGCCAGTGTCAGTCATGCTTCCTAGTAAACAGGCACTTTAGCAAATACTTTTTTTTAGTTTCAATTGAACTAGCTTTCTGAAGTCCTTGGTATCTATCACCAATAACTTTCTCAGATTTGGATTCTCAATGTCATGGAAATTCAGGCCTCCACCCTGAACTGTGAATAAACAGATACAGCTGAATACATGTGAATATAGCCTTAGTTCTAGAGCATTCAAATAAGTGCATCACCAAGAAATAGATGTAGACGGTGCTTTCATCAAACAGGCATGAAGAGAGTGTGAAAATCTTTGGGACACGACTGCTGAGGTCTGTTTTATTCCTCACCCCCCACCCCCCTCGAAGTAAAGCATACACTGACATTAACAGAACTCTACCAGGTGAAGTGAAAAGACGTGATCCACGTCAACTGATTACCTCAGGTGTTACTAAAGACATTAACCCACAGAGCCTCTGTGTTCCATGCTGAGGGCATTATATTCAGCCTAAATCTTTCAAACAGAAGCTTCTTTGGCCTTTGTTCCAACAACCACCCCTTGGAGCATATACAAGCACTTGAAGAGACACAACTGTTCAGTAAATGCAATACACATAAACATAGCCCAAAATAGCATATATTTCTAGAAAGATTAAAAAGTTTCCCATACTAGCTTGCTCTAGGATTACTTCTGTTTTGTGACACTCACACTTCTTAATTTTAGGTGCAGCTGGATGTGCTGCAGTCGTAGCCATTAATATTTGTACATTCTCCATATAAGCAGATCATGATATAACAATTAAAAACAAAGAAAACAAAAAATAAAACAAAACAAATAAAAAACTCAACTTTGAGAGAATTTTTTATACAATTTTGCAAATCAGAGAGAAACCCTGGGTAAGTATATGAATTTTGGTTGGCTGAATTTAACCTTTATTAGTAACCAATTTAGTTGCAGTTTGTAAGGATATTTTTGTAATGAGCATGTTGTTCAGAAGAGATAGATATTTGGTGAAAGAAAAAATGCTTAGCTTCAGTTGTGATTCTTATCACAACTGAATTTTTGTTGTTTCTGTCAACATTTTCCATTTGTTAATACTTGAGAGAATCCAATGAAGATGATGACTGGAGCATCTCTCCTATGAAGAAAGGCTAAGAGAATTGGGACCGTTTAGTCTAGAGAAGAGAAGGCTCAGGGGATGTTTTATCAATGTGTATAAATACCTGAAGAAAGGGTGCAAAGAACATGGAGCCAGACTCTTTTCATTAGTGGCCAGTGAAGGCCAGACAGGCAATGGGCACAAACTGAAATATGAGAGGTTCCCTCTGAACATCAGGAAACAATTTTTTACTGTGAGGGTGGCTGAGCCTTGGCACAGGCTGCCCAGAGTGGTTGTGGAAGCTGCATCCTTGGAGATATTCAAAAGCATGTGATGCTAGACAACTGGCTCTAGGTGGCCCTATTTCAGCAAGAAGGTTGGACTAGGTGACCTACAGAAGTCCCTTCCCACCTCAACCATTCTGTGATTTTCTCTTTTGTTTAGGAACCACCAAAATCCTCAGTTGATGGTGTCAGTGATTTTCTCTGTTGAAATAGTTTCTAATTTTGTTAAGATTTTGTTAGTCTTTATTGTCCAAATTATCTTTCTTAGATGAGGCTAGATTATTAGGTTCCTCTTCTCTCTTGCTCACACAAGCCCACTTGAGACTGTCTGGAAAAAATATTGAGCAAGACCTTATGGTGCAACAGCCCAGCTGTGAGGTTCGCGAAGTCATCCCTCATCACAGTAAGGTAAGGCTTGATGGAAGACTGAAGGAAGCTGAAAGCCACCTGGTAGCCTTAAAGACAGGGTTGGTTTGGGTGCTATTTTTACATTTTAGAATAAGCACCACACATACTTCCCCTCTCTCAGCAGCTACTGCTTCATGTAACTACCAGTGACAAACTGCTGCTTTTCTTAGAGCCTCAGTAACTTGGGTCAAGTAACCACATCAATTTCTCATGAAGATCTACTAGCTTGATCAAATTTTATAAATAAAATAATTCTGATTCATTATTTCTAGTGGTATGGTTATTTTACAAGGTATGATTCATTTAGGTTTAGTGGTTTGAATCAGTAAAACTAACATACCAGTTTCTAGGAGATTTCTGGCTGGATTTTGCAGTGTGACATGGAAGGAAATAGAGAAGCAATTTAGCCAAAAAAACAAAGTAATCCAAACTTTTAGTAAAATTCTCAGCTTTGACCAAATATTCAACTTTTTAAGCAAACAGGCAGAGAAAGAAAGAAGGTGAACTTCAGTATTAATAATTGTTTTTTCCCAGGGAAAGAAGTTTAGTAATCCTTGAAGATTATTAGAGATCAAGTCCAAGCCACCCAGCAAAGCAGTCACTTAGTTTACAGAGTTTTAGAACAAAACAGATTCAAGTTGTTTAGATTGGAAGCAGAGGTGACACTGCTGGCATAGCATACTAGTTATTTTTGGTGTGCTGTAATCCAGTTATGAAAACATGTTTCAAAACATCAAAAGACAGCAGCAGCTTTACAGGCAGAGGCTGAAAGAAGTGATCATGGAGTGGTATTTACTGTAACTCTGTGATGTGATACCTACTTGGTTAACAGAAGTTGTAATTGTTTTAAGAATACTTTGTCCTGGGTATACCTTAAAACATTAAGAAAGCTAATTTCTAGAAGCTAAAGTTATGTACTCGGCCTTTTTAGTTTTTAAACTTAAATAGTAGTTTGATTCCTCTATTACAAGCATATATATAAAGAATATTAAAAACCAAACTCTTTATATAATAGAATACACAAAAAAATGTATTTGGCTAAATATTCAGAATTACAACTTTCCTCCAACTGGCAATTCTCAATGAGGAAAAGAACTCAATTTAGATAAAAGTTTGTCTTATTTCCCCATCATTCTTCACCAGAGACAAAATAGCAGTTAATGAATTCAGAATATTTTCTCCATACTTTATCCTGTCTGTCTTGCATTAGAGTAGCAGAGAAGTCTTACAGAGAAGAAGCAGAGAAGAACTTCTAATGGGGAACCTCAGTGGGAGTGGAGATACGCAATTCAAAGATGAGAACTTCAGAATCAGAAAGTGAGATTTTTTTCCTGCTGTATATTATATTTTGTATACATATATATAATAACTTTGAAAAAATCACTATGTGTATGCAAATGAACATTTAGAAAACCTTTTGAAGTATCTTTTTCGTTATTGTGGTTTGAACTCTTCCATAATTTTAACTGCTTCATATGTTTCTTCAGTGTTTGTACTTGAAATTTGTGTTATGCTCTGCTATAGAATAGAATTATATAATCATTTTGGTATAAAAGGCCTTTAAGATCATCAGATCCAATCATTAACATAGCAACATAGCAACTGCCAAATCCATCACTAAACTGAGTCCTTAAGCATCACATCAACACATCTTTTAGATGCCTCCAGGGAGGTGATTCAGTCTGGACAGCCTCTTCCAATGCTTGTAAACATTTACAGTGAAGAAATTTTTGCCAATATCCAATCTAAACCTCCCCTGGTGCAAGTTGAGACCATCTCCTCTTGTCCTATTGCTTGTTACCTGGGAGAAGAGACCAACACCTACCTTGCTACAACCTTCTTTCAGGTAGTTGTAGAGAGTGATAAGATCTCCTGACAGCCTCCTTTCCTCCAGTTCATCCAGGGAATCCCAGTTCCCTCAGCTGTTCCTTTTAAGACTTGTGCTCTAAACCATTCATCAGTTTCATTGCCCTTCTTTGGATATGCTCGGAAATCTCAATGTCTTTCTTGTAGTGAGGGGCCCAAAACTGAACACAGTACTCGTTGCGGCCTCACCAGTGCTGAGTACAGAGAACAATAACTTCCCTCGTCCTGTTGGCTACACTATTGCTGATACAAGTCAGGATGCTGTTGGTCTTCCTGGCCACCTGGGCACAACGCTGGCTCATATTCAATCAGCTGTCTACCAATACACCCAGGTCCTTTTCTGCCAAGCAGCTTTCCAGCCACTCTTACTCAAGTCTGTAGCATTGCATGGGGTTGTTGTGACCCAGGTGCAGGACCTGACACTTGGCCTTGCTGAATGACATTGAGTTGGTTTCGGCCCATTGATCCAGCCTATCCAGATCCCTCTGTAGATCTTTCCTACCCTCAAGCAGATCAACACGTCCACCCAACTTGGTGCCATCCACAAACTACTGAGAGTGCACTCGGTCCCCTCATCCAGTTCATTGATAAATATATTGAAGAGAACTGGTCCCAGTACTGAGCCCTGGGGAACACTACTTGTGACCCACCACCAACTGAATTTAACCATTCACCAGAACTCTTTGGGACTGGCCATCCAGCCAATTTTTTACCCAGAGAAGAGTGTGCCTGTCCAAGCCAAGAGCAGCCAGTTTCTCCAGGAGAATGATGTGGGAAAGAGTGTCAAAGGCTTTACTAAAGTCTAGGTAAGCAATATCCACAACCTTTCCCTCATTCACTAAGCAGGTCACCTTGTCATAGGAGGAGATCAGATTAGTCAAGCAGGACCTTCCTTTCATAAACCCATTCTGCCTAGGCCTGATCACCTGGTTGTCCTGTACGTGTCATGTGCTGGCACTCAAGATGATCTGCTCCATAGCCTTCCCTGGCACTGAGGACAGGTTGACAGGCCTGTAGTTCCCTGGATCCTTATTCTGGCCCTTCTTGTAGATAGGCATCACATCTGTTAACCTACAGTCACCTGGGACCTCTCTGGTTTACCAGGACTCCTGATAGATGATGGAAAGAGGCTTAGTGAGCCCTGCTGCCAGCTCCCTTAGTATCCTTGGGTGGATCCCATCTGGCACCATAAACTTCTGTGTGTCTAAGTGGTGTAGCAGGTAGCTAACCATTTCCCCTTGGATTAGAGGAGCTCCATTATGCTCTCTGTCCCTGGCTTCCAGCTCAGGGGGCTAGGTACCCAGAGAACAGATGGTCTTACTACTAAATACTCAGGCAAAGAAGTCATTAAGTATCTCAGCCTTTTCTTTATCCTTTGTCACTATGTTTTGCCCCACATCCAATAAAGGATGAAGATTCTCTTTAGCTCTCCTTTTGTTGCTAATATCTTTATAGAAACATTTTTATTGTCCTGTTATGTGTTGAATATGCAGTTGGAATGCATTATGTGCACTATTAGGGCAAGTCTTTTTTTGTGGTTTGTGGTTTGTTTTGTTTCAACCAAAAGGAAATCAGATCATGCTCTCTGACAACACTCCATGAAAAAACACAAACTGCAAACACATAGGAAGTTTGCTCCAAAATACTAATGTACATACCCCTGTACTGAACGTGACAGATAAAAATGAGAACCGAAGGAGGAGTTATGGTCAGTTATACTTCAAATAGTAAAAAACCTACCTATGCTAAAACAAACAAACAAAAATCCCCACCAAACAGGTGCCCCTCTCCTTCACTCAACTCTGATGCCACTGTTGAATTTTTCCAGGTTTGTTGCTACTTGGTATTTTTCAGTCAGTCATTTAATTCAAAAACTTTTGTTTTATAGTAAAAGATCTAGTAAAGGATGTTCCTTTCCATGGCAGTGGAGGTTGGATTAAACCACTATGTAATTCTGTGATTCCATACTTCAATTTTCGTAAACCTACCCAAGCTTTTGGGGACTTTTTTTTAGTTTTGGTTTTAGATGGGGTTTTTGAGGGGCTTTTTGGCTTCTGTTTCTTCAGAGGACTCCATTTAAACCTGCAAACATCAAATATAAAAAAAAAAGTCAAAACCAGAACCTGATTTTGTCCTGAAAGCAATCAAATACATAGATTACAAAATAAATGGAATCTTACTGATTAAGAGAGCTCATTTCGATTTAATTATAGTTGTCTTAAATTATTCAACAAGAAATCTCCCAACAGTTTGCATGTGAAGCACAATATATTTTTTGTTCTGGCTTCTGTTGTCCTCTCCCCTCCACTGGCTAAACTGTAAGAATGAACATACGTTCCTAAAATTTCAACAATCAGTGATGAAAGATCCTTCACATTTCCTGCTTTCAATCTTTTAGCTACTTATTTGTTTTTTTCAGCTCTCATTTGCATCACAGTGAGTAGGTTCTTACTTTGAACTCATACATCACCCTTCATTTCAAAAGCTTAAGATAAGTTTAACGTGCCTCTCTTGAAACTTGTGTTACATAGCCTGAAATCTCAGTAGCTGTAGGTGAATAGAGAGCAACTGATTAGGATACTGGAGGAAAATAAAGCAAAACGAAACTTTCCTTACAAAATTCCAGCCAAGCGGAGCAGGGCTTTTAGACACTGCTACAATACAAATAAATAGTTACCTAGAGAAATAAGGTCTTAAGAAGTAAGGAAGAAGGGGACAAGGGAAAAACAATAAACAAACAAACAAAAAACGAGCAGTATTCCTTAAAATTAGTTTCTATGTTCCAAGATATTCCTGGAAAAGGAGAATCACAGTGGATATGAGTCATCAGGATCCACATGTAGTAGGGAGCAAAGAATTTTTCTTTAGTAGATATTTTAAATGTAATCCGATGGCTTTTTCCTCCTAAGAATTGTAGCACACTGCCTAAAAAACCAGAGAGTCCTAAAGTAAATCTTTGTGATCTATCTGTTACTGTCAATTCATAGCAAAGTACTTCTTTGTGGTGACAAACTATGTTTTTTAAACAAATTAGGTGGTCAAGTCCTTTGATGTATCACTAAGTACTTTGGATTTCAAGTAGTTACGTTTTGGGCAAGCCTGTAGTCCATATTCATGCAGAAAATCAGACTAGATTATTCCAATTGTACTTTGTGGATTTTAGAAAATAATAAACAAATTACTTAGTGATCAGTCTCCTTCTGAGACTGGCACATCTTCTATGTCTAAAACAATTGTGAAGACTTCCTTTACTCATCCTGGCAGTTAATGACAAGACTGCTACTGCACCTTTCATTTTGATACATGAATTTGCATAAAGATCAGGCTATTCACCACTGTGATACCATCAGAATGTCTCCCAAATGTCTAAGTCAGGTATGTTTTGATTATTTATTGTGCAATAGTAAGTTACCACCTGAAAAAAGAATTACTTCACTTCAGAAAACTCATACTGAAAAGCCTTCTGTAGATTGCATTGCAGCTTTGACATACTTGTTTACACTTTTGCGGACACATATACACTCTCCAAAGAATCCAGTGACTGCATTTAAAATTATTTACAATAATTTTAATTATTTAATTTATACTGTCTTCATCAGTATAAAAAAGAGTTTATTGATGAGAAGCATCCTCGCTCTTTAGGAGGTAAAAGGAAAATAATTTCTGTTTAATCATTGATTTTAAACCCTCATTGTACTTCACCGTTCCCCAAAAAACGCTTTGAAATCTGTCAGTTCGACTATACATTTTTTTGCCCCCAACAACCACATTTTTATGTATCAAATTTAACTTCAATGGAATTCTTTTTAAAGAATGTGGAGGAATATGAGAAAAAAAAACAACAAAATGTATACATACTCTAATGAAACATGTACCTATACTCATTTAAATGCAGCATAGAGCAAGGCTTACTTTACTCTCCCAGTGCTGCTTTTACTATGAAATAAATTAACATGGCAGTTTCCTTCTCATTGGAGAAAACAAAATTGGTCCTTTCACAAATAAATTTCCTGTATATTTAAAAAGGAACTGATTCCTCATACACAGATTTTGTTTGTACTTCTGCAGATTTTTAAAAATAATTCCTCACCACCACTACCGTGCAGTAGTGTCTCTGTCCCAACCCCATAAAAAAAAAAATCACAAGTTTATTGATGGGCTATTTAAATATTATGATCTTTTAGAACCTTTTCCTTTTAAACTATTAAATTGATTTTAAGCAAACAGCTCTAAGCACTGTGACAGCAACTTCCCTTTAGCTGTGAGAAGCATCGTCATTGGCAGATAAGTTTTAGTAACCATTGGAGCAGCTGTATGGGGAAGATGGACTTCAGCTTCTAACCAAAGAAGTGGGAGGAGGTACATGAGGAAATGAATCTCTCTCACTTGATCAAAAGGTCATCTCATGTTTACTGTGGCTTGTTCCTGGCCATGTTGTACTCATCTAGATCAAGGAATGGTTCAACTTGTGTCTTATGCGAGTTCAGCAGAGCACCAGTGTTGCTCTCACAGTAGTCAGCAAAAATTCACCCTGGACTTCCTCCTGATGCCAAAGTTTGTCCACATCTCCATTTTGTAGTGATCAGTGAAATGATATACCATGGCAACCCCATTCAACTGGGCACGATGGCCTGCTGGTAAATGAGACAGAGCATCCTCACTGACCCTTCTTAAGGAATACCACCCACAGCTAATCCCAGCTGCAAGCTACTTACAGAAACTGGAAATGAAAGTGCCTCTTGACACTTCTTGAGGACTATGGGCTCCCTGTATTCCATGATACTCACAGTTACATAAAGACTCATCATAAAGAATCTGTCACTGATACACAACTTCAGTGCCCAACAAGCTGCACAATTTCATGCTGCTTGGAAAGTGAAGGCAAAGAGAAGCATTTCTGTAATCAAAATGCTCTCAGCTAGTAGCTTTACTTTCTAATTAAAGGTGAGGCATCCCAGCCTATGCTTAATGTTGTTCATGGGGCTGCTGATGAGAACTGGGCAAAGGTCTTCTAACTATTGCTTGGTCTACGAAACAACAGTTTTCTCCTTTCTGAACCATATGAATCACTTTCACCCACCAGCAGTATAGGAAGCAAAACTGAATAAAGGTTCAATGTAAGTCATGTTTTTCCCCCTCAACATACATCTTCTGTGTCCTACAAGGAGCTGCTTTATTTGACAGTAGATAAATGGCAAGAGCAGCACAGCTAACTGTATTTTACATATATCTTCTCTTCCTTCCTTTCTTTCCCTGTCTCATTCCTCAACTCTCCATGTGGGCAATTTCTAGTATAATTTTGAAGGGCTGCACAGGGTGCATGGATGAAAGCCACTAACATTAAGCAACATTATCTGAAGAACCTGGACCAATTCCTTTTAAACCAAAAAAAGAAATTATACTTCTTTTCAACTCTGGAGTACCATTTTAAAAAAAAAAAAAAAAAGAAGGAAAAAAAGGAAGTTTTTAACAGTGTATTTTATTTTATTATAATCTATTTTAAATATTAAGGGAAAATATGCTGAATTTACCATAAATTTCAATGAAGTTATATATGTGATAGTATTCATTGTATGATAATATTCATTTTATTATCTTTCATTATTCTGAAACATTTCAAACAATGCAATAAAACAGCACAAGTGGAGTCATTTTACTCATGATGCATTTAATAGCTTAGATGATTATTATTTTAAGGCAACTTCACTTTCTATCCTTTTAGTTACAGTTAATATAGCATGCTTTGTGTGGGAGAATCTTCTCTTCTACTTCTTTTACCTGAATGCTAATATATATATTAGCACTGATATATCAATGCCATTAAAGCTGCTAATCATGTTCCAACCCTCATCAAATTTCTTAACTAAAGCTATTCACTTAGTAACACATTCCACATAATATCATGATATTACGTCCCAAATATACATAGGAATGTAAAACATTTTAGGCAAAACATTTTCTTGCAGTTAGATATAAGCATACATTCATGCACTTGAATGTTTTGCAGATGACTGTTTTGGGCAGTAAAGAACTACAATAACTATGTGCAATTAAATACCTTATTAATTTTGTTACTTGGATTCAAATGCATCTAAATGGATCACATGTAATGACAGGGATTTTTTTTTCTACAGATGCTTTCTCCATTCATGTTTTTCCTTAAAATTCATAAATTTCCTTAAAATTCCTTAAAATGCATATTCAAATTTTTGTAACTAAATGTTTTTTATTTGAAAACATCTCTTATTGCTCACACACTTTTCAGCAGAAGGAAATTTACAGTGCAGTGGTAGCTTAGAATTAACTTCTAAATTAAATAAAATGCCTTGAGATTTAAAGTGAAAATAAAACACTCTTCTTAAGCAAGAATTGTCAGGTTGTTCATTTCAACATGAAACAGCAGAATATACACTGGGTTCTACCAACCACTGAGAAATTGTTTCTTATTTTTCCTTTTCTCTTTATTAAAACTTTACTCCTACTTTCAGTCACTCAGCAAAAACTTCCAGAGGCATAACACCTTGGAGAATATATTTTTGGCTGTAGCTTAATCCACAAAATATTTTGATTTTCCATTATTAATACACACATGTAGGTCATTATATTTAAAGATGGATTTTTACAAAGAAAAAAATGAAGTAATTTTTCAGCTGACACTGAATTTCACATAACCTTTTTGTCAGTCCATATATTACATTTTACTATGACTCAAAAGAAGACTGTACAGCACATTTAAACTGTGATACAAACTGTATTCCATTTGATTAACAGTGATTAGATATATTTACCCTAGGGTAAAGGTAAGGATTTTAGCTGAAAAAAAAAAAAGAAAAAACTAACTGAAATATGAGTTGAATTCAATATTTATGGTATGATAGAATGCAATGTTTTTTACATTAATTGTATTATTATATTTTTTGTTACTTGGCTTGTTGTATTCATTAGTGGGGTGTTTTTCTTTAGAAATAATAGTCAATTATATAGGCAGTATAAGGCTTTCAGTACAATAATCCAAAAAAGACACTGCAATGCTAGGAGTATACAATTTAAAAGTAAAAAGTAATTATAGAATAAGAAAATAGACACCTAACTGAGGGATGTGCTGTTCTTCTACTCTTTATCTCATCAGGCTTGTTTTGGGACTGTACAAGGTCAAAGCATTTCTGAAAGACTGTGTTCTCACCTAACGTACAAGTCTTTTTGAAAATATTGCTAATTAACACATTTGGAGTTACTTTCAGACTATTTTACATTGTGAAGAATCCAGCCAGATCATCATGTACACAAAAGCACAGAAATGTTTTTTAAAACCTTTGTTCCAATACATTGTTAACTGCACTGAGGACACATATGGCAGCTCTGAGAACTGGTATGAAAAAGTTCATTCAAATAAATGTCTCCCAAAATTTCTGGATTCAGAAAACAATTTCACCACTATCTGATCTTTCAGGACACAGATTTTGCCTATTGTTAATTTATTAGACAGGTTCTAATTAATTATGTACTGAAGGAAAGAACATGTGTATAGAGTGAAAAGGTATCACTGAACCCAGATATTTCTTTTGTACTCTCAGCAAGCTCAAAACCAAGAAGAGGAAAGAAGAAAAGAATGGTTTTATCCATCCACTCAGGTTGCAGACAACAACTGGGAATACCATTACTGTAAGAATTCATGTAACTTTGGTACCTCCAGCATTTGTTGAGATTACAGAGGCCTACAGAATCTTTTTTCATAAGTAATGTTTTTTATTGCTTTTTTGTAGCATGAGAAACATAAATCAATGCTTTCTCTCCCCAATTTTGATATCAAATTCTTTTCTAAATATTATGTCATTCATAACAGTAGCAAAACAGTACTTCAATCTGATCCTTTAATTAAATGTAAACTATTAGATATATGTATGAAACAGGTTTAAAAGGAAGGAGGAAAGTGAGTTGGGAAGAATATTAGAAAGACCTTTTAAAAATCCCTAAATTTTAACTCAGTAATTTTTTATGCAAGAATATTTCAGTAGTGTTCTATTATTAAGTGCTATACCTGAGCAGTCAGAATGCAAATATATAAGTAAATAAACTCCTTATCTTAATGTTATTCTTTTTTTAATTGCTTTTATATTTAGAATATTTTACCCAATTACAAATGAAATATATTTTTTTTTCTGGATGGGAAACAAACACATTGTAAATGCAACCTATTCAGATGGGTGGTCTCTACTTTAAGTCTTTGCTGTGTACAATGTATTACACAACATGTTCCTATGAAAAGGTGCTACACAGATCAACAGCTTAGCATACCCTTGACGCTTACATAGATCAGGGGAGATTACTGTTTGAGGATGTTTACAGAACACAAAAGGAAGTGGGGAAAAAAGGAATGAAAAGAGATGTATGTAAGAAGACGACACTGGGGGTTTCTGAGAAAAGCAGTGGATAGATACGCAGCCAGACTTCACAGGAGACTGAAACAACTTTTCTTGGATACCCAGGGGTACCTGCATGGAATTTGGTGCAACCCCAAAAGTCAGTGAAGGTTGCTGGATGAAAAACAAGACTGAAGGAAATGAGCAGTACTAGAAATACACAGGGGTCAGAAGGACTTACGAACACTAATTACTATGTCTATAACTATTTTAGAAGTTCCCACCTGTGTAGCTCCAACTAAAGCTAACTTTAGTGACTCAGAAGGTAACACCTGTGACACTGTAATTACACCAGTACTTGCATATATTTTACTTGGGATCTTACTCAACCTTTTGCTTGAAGATGTAAACAGAATGTATAGCAGGGTCAATAAAAACAACAAGAAATTATTCTAGGGCTCAGACATCGTGTGGCAACATACACTGTGATGAACGATTTGTTCTCCTTTTTCTTGTCAATACACATGATCCTTTGTTCTGACAGTTTTTCTTAATATAAATTTCCTCTTCCCAATATTTCTCATATCTACCACAGTTCTATTTCATATTCAATAACAAGAAACCTGTTGCTAATTAAAAATTGGATCTAATTCATCAGGATCTATAAAACACTAATTCTTTTATACCAGCTCTGAGGTGAGGAAGATATGATTCAGGTCGTCTTTGGTAGCCACCTGAAATTCTGTCTATACAAGCAGACTCATTACTGCTGTCAATGGGGAAATACTGCTGATAAAGTAATTTCATTTAGAAATTTCATCCATAACTACATACTTCCAATTGGGAAGCAAATGTAAATTAAAGTTTAGTATAGGTTTTGTTGATTTATTCAACTGTTGCTATAAAGCATGTCAGTTAAGCTAACTGCTCCTTAGCCCTGCCCATTTCTGGTTTATTACTCTTCTCTGTCCTTGCAATATACATTTAATGAGAAAACAAATTACTACTAGTGATAGAAAATAACAGTAAGTAACCACCCATTCTTTATTTCCTGTAGTTTCTCAAAGCACTAAACCAGGTTAGGCATATACCTGCATGTGTGTGACTAACCTTATATTTGTCAAAGTTCTGAAATCATGCCAGGGCATGCATCTGCATCTATACTATGCTAAGCTACTAAAGACAGCTCTGAAATGCAGTTTTTTAAAAACACATTTCCTAAGACGACGTTCAAGTGTCATGCAAATTCAGGACTTGAACCTGGAAATATTTAGGCTGATGATTAAATGGACAAATACAAGGAGCTCAATGGCAACAATAAATTATGAAAATTGAACACATATATAACTATATGTAAAGTTGAATCTATTTTTTTTCCCTTGAATACAAAAATTAGTAGTACACATACATTGTTTCCAGGGGGTTATTTATTCCCATGAAGCAGAAAGAAAGAGAAAAAACTGGGAAGATAGAAGTGACAAAAACTTTCTTGCCAGTAGTAATTTTCTGATATCACAATTCCACAATATAACCTATACCAGACCCTTCAATGAGCTATTTTAAAATCAGTATCATATATCAATAATCAATATCTCACTTAAGTGAGAGAACGCTTATGAGAGACTGGAAGAACAGTTATCAGAACAGTAAATATACTTTAAAGGTATCTATTTGTAGGTTATCACTGGAATTAGCCAAGGTTTTCAGATTCTACCTGTTCCTCACAACCACTTTATGCTTCTATTTCTTCCTCCACTAACAATTCAAAATTTGAGCAGGTGAAGGGGAGTGGGGAAGTAGGGAACAGCCATGACATGCAGTGGCTGACATCTCAAATAACAATACTTTATTTTCCCTTTATTAGGTAGATTTTTTTTTGCTCTTTTAAAGTTTTCACTATTTCTCCTAGTTTCTGCAAGTCATAGGACTATTTGCAGAGTGAACAACATCAGTACATTTGCTCAAGTAGGAAGGAAGGTTTTAATCCTGCCTGGTTTTCTGCAAGGACAAAGTGACCAGAACTCTGAAGGAATACTCTTGGGGGAATACTGTTACACTGCATGGTGTCTTATATAGAAAAAAAATGATGAAGGAATTCACAAAAGTCCACTTTAAGAGTGCTAAAATAATTAGGCTACAATTTACGACTAAAAATAATTTGTTTGTACTACTAAAACTCTGGGGAAATCTGGTTCAATGATAAAGCCCAGCTGTTGCTATTCACTATATTTTAATTTTGGAATGTTTGCAGTTAAGATGCTAAGGAGCTGCAGCCGTGAACTGCTCTGGCTAGCAACAGTTTGCACCTGGGGTGAAATACAAGTGAGTAGAGCTACTACTATTTTTTCTTTCCATTTGTAATATACTTTTAATACTTGCAATTATGGAAGCAAAAAGCTACTATATGGTTATTAACACTAATCACAAATAGGAGAAGATGGTATGAAAAAAATGTTCTTTCAGGTTTTCCAGTTGGATGTACACGAGGAGTTACATATAGAACTTGATCTAGCACATGAGATTCTACCTATTCTACCTTTAAACGAACTCCATTATGAGGCATTTGAAGAATCGTAGTGGAATACATATACAGATTTTTAGATATTTTCTTGTAAAATCTCACATTACTGATTTTCTATGTTTGGCAGACACTATCAACTGAGACTAAAACCTGTCTAGTAATGAGAAACTCCACTAGCTAGTATTTTATGTCAATTTCAGTATGAATATTTCTAAGTATTGCAGACTTTGCCACCTGCAAGAGCAAAGCAATGAGAGATGTAACTAATTATAAAGACTATAACTTATTTAAATTAATGAGTCAGAAAGAAAGCAGTTTTTCACACTATTTCTCCCACCAGAAACTTCTATAATGTAGATCTTAGCAAAATGAGAACAGTTATTAAATAGCAATGACATTGAACATATTAATTAACCTTTCCTCTAATTACAAAAGATTATCTCTGTGGGTAAAAGCAGACATATTCTCAGACCACAACTACAAATTTTATTATTCTGCTACTGCTTTTCACAAAAGAATATTGTGATAAGAACCTTATGCAGCCTTAAAATTACATTTGTTCAGCAAGTCACAGAAGTTTAATTAACTGCCATTTTATTAATCAGACCTCCATAATCATAATCAGTGTCAGGCTGAGAAAAAGCAGAAACACATTTGGTGAATTCGGACTGTGGACTTTCAGTAAAAAGATAAAAAAGTAAAACAAACATGCAAAAAAATAAATATATGCATCCTCAATATTAGCCACTAATTTTCACTAACCAGTTGTCTCGGTTTACAACGGCCAGGGCAAGCCACAACTCAGAGACAGAGTTTGCTTCTGCTACTTCCACCCCACCTCCCCCCACCCCCCCCAGGAAATGCAAGGGGAATAAGGAATAAAAGCTTAATGGTTGGAAATTAAAACTATAACAGACTTAATGGAACAGGGAGAGGGAGTAACAGGTGGGGGAAAAAAAAAAAGGAATATATATATAAACGCATACGACCAAACTCCGACGACCGCTGATACAAGCTCCTGAAAAGTCCTCCACTGCAAAAGCTGATGGGGAAAAAGTCCAAAGCCCCTCCAGCACCCGATGCAGTTGGATCCCACAGAGCACATGGCAAGCTGGTAACAAAAAGCAGGGCCTCTCCTCCGGGCCTGCTCCACGTGGTGACCATGAATGAGCAGGAAAGAAAAAGAGGTAAGAACTTCCTGTCCTCCTGGCTTTATAGAGCTTGGCAGGAAATGGGAGGGAATACCGACACCCCAGACCCCTTTTCACAAAGGGTCCTAAACTCCACCCCTCCTGCTTTGGGTCCTTGTAACAAAGCTATGAGATTTTGCCTGTCCCCTCAAACTATAACACCAGTCATCCTGTTCAGACCCCAACCCCAGATCTCAGAGAGGAAAGAGTGAAAAACAGCCACCTTACCTAAAGGAAGTAAATATATCCTCCACACTTCTGACAAAAGCCTCCATATTTCACGAAGATTGAAGTGATAATATGAACTCGGTATGGAGGACATTGCTATCCTGTGTATGTGTTTGTTTTGTAAAAGGTGAGTAGTAAATTAAGATTGTTTACCTATGGAATTACTCATGTAGTTGTTTAAAGAACTGATGTCCACTTCATCCTCAGGGAAGTTAAACCTCTGCAGGAGTAGGGTACTGCTAGTGTAAGACCACTAGGCAGAGGAGGAGAAATAGAGCTGTGAGAGGAGTTTTGGTTTTTTAGCCAGCCATTTGGTAATAAAAAATAAATCAGTCATAATTAATTCCAGTCTTTAAGTGACAACCATAGGGGGTTTTATTTTCTTTGTTAATTTGTTTGTTGGATTTTTCTCTTTGTTTGTTTTTGGTTTTTTTTCCTCCAATATTATATCCTCTTTTTAAAATAGGATTGTATAAATCAGACAGTTTGGAGAAAATAAAGTAAAACTTTTTACCTTTTTTAAAAAAAATTAAGAAAAACATACTTACCTAACTATTAATAGATTAATTCTACTAGCCCACAATTAATTTACTAAGAAATTCAAAGTCATAGCTCTTATTTAAAAAAAAAACAAAACAAACAAAAAAAAATAAAAAGATTATTCAAACAGTTTTCAGTCATGTGAGATGATTCATTTCCATTTGATTCAGTGGCCTGGATTTTACCTGGTAGCAAGTTCTTTCCAAATCCATCCTCAGATCCTTTCGCTGCTTCAGTTCCTTTCCTCTGTAAATCAGGCAGCCAGCCTGCCAACTAATGCATCAATGGAAGCCCCACTAATGTTAATTTTTTTCAGAACCTTCTTCAAGGACACATTTTTTGTTCAAACCATTTAAAATTAATCAAACTCGGTAAACTGTAGAGCACCACCTGGTTCAAGCTGGTGTCTCTTTCTCCAGGACCTGCTGCTGCTGCTTCTGTCATCTACAGAAATATGCCAACTTTTTCAGTTGACTTATGTGGTAAACTTTTTTATGTTTTGTCCACAGATTTAATAAAGCCAATAATGACAGAATGGCACACTAAAGTAGGAGAAATCACAGGCAAAAGGTAAAAGCTGTGGCCAAAGTTTTCAAGGCCATGTTGGATGGGGTTTTAAGCAACCTGGTCTAGTGGGAGGTGTCCCTGCCCATGGCTGGGGGGGTGGAACTAAAATGGTCTTTAAGGTTCATTCCAACCCAAAGCCTTCTATGATTATTATTTTGGTGGGCAAGACACTTGTTTGCAATACACCTTTTCAATTTTATAAATAAAAGTAGGGTATCATCTTTCAGTTCTGGGTCTTTTGATATCCCATTACTCAAACACACATACACACACACACACACACACACACATGAAATTAAAACAAATAATACTTGTACAGACTGCATACCACACAAAAACTCTTAGTGAAAGCTGTAAACTAGAATTTCATTGTGATGGGCATTTCAGAAAGGAGAGAAGCAGGAGACATCAGTACTTCAAAATGGAATACTGCAGCACAAAGGAGCACTGTCTATAGAAGGGTTGATAATCAGCAAGGCAGAGAACTACACTTTATCACATAGTGCAGACTTCATGGCAGCAAAAGATAGTGTTTTTGTGACAGACAGAGGCAGTGAGCTTGGCAACACAAGAGAGCACTATTTGTAACAATGCAGACAAGCAAAGTGGCAATCTCCTTGCTTCCGCACAGAATCGATTAAGAAGCTCCGTGCTTGAAATAAGCAGTGGTCTGATAATTTTTTTTTTCTGAAGTCACCATATAGAGGTTCCATTTTGATTATATGTTTTTGTAGGCTGTCATCTGGGGTTTTGTTCTGTTGTGTTAATCAAAAGCTGCCAGGAATGCAGGACTGTAAAATACACCAATGTATCTGTAATATATTTATCTTTTAAAAAAACTCCTCAGAACTCCAGAATTTCTATCTCACCAAAATATTAATATAATTTAAATTTTAAACTTGATAAGTTTTTATCCTGATCTAATACTTATTCATCTTGAGTATGACCTAATTTTTTGCATATACGTTAATAACTTTTGAACTAAAATGCAGAAAGCATCATACAAGAGAAGGAAATGACAGGCAATAAAAGAGAAGTATATAAGAATTTCTCAGATATTCCGGGAAAAATTCAAGAACAAGCCCCAGCTGGAGCTAAACCTAGTAAGGGACATTAGAGATAAGAAAAAAAGGATCCTACAGTTAAAATAATTGCAAAAAAGAAGTTCAGGGAAAAGCTGGTTTTCCTAATGGGTTGGAGAACGAACAAGCAAGAGGTGAAATGGAGAAGGCTAAACAAATCAGTGTCTTTATGTCTTGATTTTCATAGTCATTGCCTGCTCTCAGACCTCGATGTGTAACAGCATAGTCTATGGTGGAGTGAGACAGCTAACAGTTGGGGTTAGCAGTCTAAAAATACCTAGAGAAACTGGATGTGTTTAAATCCATCAGCGTGAACAGCAGTTCATCAGCTGTTTTAGCTTGAAGGTGCTGAAAGTCTTGGTGGATCATGCTTATACGTCTTCTATGGAAAAGAGTGACAACCGGAGGAGGCAACCATGACTGAGCAAAAACTTCATGTTATGCCCATCATTAAGACAGACAAGAATGAGAACCTGGATAACTATAGGTTGGCCAATCTCTTCTCAGTCCTCGGAAGGGAGCATGTCCATTTGGAATACAATTCCAGGCATGTACAGGACAAGAAAGTAACCAGGAATAGTCAGCATAGATTTACCAATGACAAATCAGGCTGCATGAATTGATTGCCTTTTACAATAAAATGACATATGGATAAAGCAGAGGGCTGGAATTTCGATGCCTTGGCTGCTTTAAATCTTTTGACACTGTGTTCCATAATATTCTCATTTGTAAGATGAGGAAATATGGGCTAGAAGGATCGACTGTTAAGTGGGTTCATAATTGCGGGGGAAAGTTGGGACTTCACCACTCCATATGAAGCCAGCACAGACGCACTTTATTTACTTTCCATCTCTTTTACACATTCGTACCAGGCGCCAGGAACGCACACACTGATTGGTTCGCATCTCCCGTACGTGGGGCAGGCACATGTGTTAGACGCACTGCTATTGGTCCATGTATCAGCACTCCTCATTGGTCCTTGCTCTTCCTGGTAGTGTACTGGTCACATGACCAGAAGCATAGCCGGGTCACTTCCGGTGTCCGACTGGAAGCAGCTGATGTTGTCTCTGGTTCCTGCCCCTCGAGATGACCTCTAATATATGGCTGCATGATTAACCCACAAGGCTATCAGGGAGCTGGTTCATTACATGCCATCGACCTACCCCAACACATAATTACCTGGACTGGGCTCAAAAAGTAGTGGACAATATTTTAATACCTGGCTGGTGGCCTTTAATAAGTGGAGGATACCCTGGATTAATACCAGGGTCCTTATTTTTCAACATTCCCATCAACAGTTCAGATGATGGTGTAAAGTGCACTAGCAACATACTTACAGATGGCACTGAATTAGGAGAGTGGCTGACACAAGAAATAGAGCTTCAGTCTGTAGTACACCTGAGGACTGAGACAGCAGAAACCTCACACAGTTCAACACAGAAAAGTGCAAAGTTTTGCCTCTGGAACAGAAAAAAAAGGTTCAATATTGGCTGGGGGATGACTGACCCTGCAGTTGGACTGGATATAAACTGACAGCTCCTATTCAAACATCATGAATATGTAAATATTTGATTTTATTATGAACAAAGCAAATTGAGTCCATTAAGAGCACTGCGGCCAGTAGTTTGATGGAAGTTATATTGCCTTCTGCTTAGCACTGGTGAGACTATACTTGGAATACCAGAATCAGTCTGGTGTCCATGAGTGATGTTAAGAAGCTGGAAGTGGGTTTGTTATGAAGAGCGTCAGTCACCTTTAGAACATGACCTTTAAGAATGGGTTGAGGGAACTGGATTTCTCTCATGAGCTGAAGAAAAGCTAACCTGCACACAGAAATACAGGGACAAAACTCTATTGTACTGGTATCACTAATACTGTATCATGTACTGGTACATGATACAAAAAGGGGCAACCGTCAAAAATTTTGATTTGGGAGTTTCAAGTTGGACATTAGAAGAACAATTTTTTGCTGTGAGACTGGTGCAGCAGTGATACAGTTTTCCCAGCAGACAGCAAAATAAGCTCAAGAATCACTTAGACAAAGCTATCCATGGCTGTCCCGATGCAGTATTGGTGGTAGTCATCCTCTGAGCTGGAGGTTGGACGTGATGATATCCTCAAGTCACTTCCAAACAATATCTTTGTTTCTAAGAGTTTTGGTCCTATTAGATCCCTTCAGATCACAGAAGAAACAAGAAACAAGTGGTCAGTCATAAACACCTCGAGCCTTTTTGCTGTTTTTGCTTTATGGAAGCTTAAAATTAAATTTCATGGTGATAGGGTGAAAACAGTGACTGACATTGCCAAAAGAAAAATCCTTGGACTATGTGTCTCAAGTATTTTTTATTAGTATTATTATATTGCTTCTCTCTTGCATGCTTTTATGATGTTCCGTCATATTTTAATTTGCTCATTTTCCGTAAATTTTTAGTCTGAGGTCAAAACGTATCCTAACTGTTCATTATAGAAGACTTACAGATTTTTTCAGAAGAGTTTCAAAGTCTATTAAGTTAATGATTAATTTCCTTGATTTTTGGAAGAGCTGTCTTTTCTTTTACTATACTAAACACAAAATTCTTGCTCAGTGAATTCAGGTTTTCATCCTGAATGTTGTTTAGATGCCTTCAATTGTGAGATCTACATAATCTAGCTTTGTTTTACTGAAAAAGTGTAAAGTCATATTGTATGTCTAGTGGCATCAAGTCACACATTAATCCTGCTAATTAATTCACATATCAACTGAATAAAGGATTTTGTAGCTGTAATCTAAACCTTACTGTACTATTAGTAGTCTGGAGCTGTGAAATTCTATGTCTTCGATTGAAAAAGTAAATAACTAAAACTGTCAATAATGCAAGATTACATTACTTGAATTAGATTGTAATTTGAAATTAAATGTAATTACAACTGAATTTTTATAAAGCTATTACTTCTTATACATAGTTCCAAAATGTCATATTCATGAAAGTTCATCTGTCAGGTGAAAGACCGTAAGATTTCACTAGTAAAAGAAGATGTCATTACAAATTGAAAAAAAAAAAACCCCTGAACTATTCTAGTTAAATTTTCAGTCCGTTTTAAATTCCATATCTTTAAACTGCATTATTTTTTGAAAAAGAGAACATGTTATTTTCAACTATTGGAGAATCAAATAGATGAAATAGATAACATACTTAACCTAAGATCATGGTCTATTCAGCTCTTCCAAACAAAATTTATGTCGTAGGCAAATGTGGGTAGAGGGAATTTCATTGGGTGCTGATTTGTGAATATATCCTGTTCCATGCATAGAGGAAGGAAAAAAACCCAGTCTAAAAGAAGAGAAGCAGTGAAACAAACCACAAGCACCATCAGCTCAGGGAATAGCAACATCTGACAGAACATGTGGACTAAGTGCTCTGAAAAACACATTAGTACTAAGACAGTCCTGCTGTTTCTTCTCTTCTTCCTGTTGTGTTTACAGAAATAGAACTTTGTACCTTCTTTGTAAACAGGATTGCATCAAAGAAACACCATGTTTGGGTTTTCCTCCTAATGGAAGCAATGTATAATTCCCCAAATGTGGCAAAGTGCTAGAGACAGAAGGAGGAAATTGAATTCTGTTCAGTTTGATTTGTCTGTTAATCAGGGTGAAAACACACCAAAGTGTCTGAGACAAAAATGATGTGGTTTTGCATTAGAGCTGGTCATACAGCATAAAGGTGTGTCTACTCTGTAAGCAGGATGTGGAGCTCTGGATGAAGGGGTGAGGGATCATTCCATGTAAGGAAGAAACCTCTACGAACTCAGATGAGAGTTGTTCTTAGAAAACTTCTTGAAAATATTGTTAATGCTCTTGTACGCAAGAAGCTAGAAAAAAAAATAAGATGTGTTCAGTTTGGGGCCCCTCACTTCAAAAAGGACATTGAAGTGTTGGAGTGTGTCCAGAGAAGGGCAACAAGGATCATTAAGGATTTGGAAAATACATCTTATGAGGAATGGCTGAGGGAGCTGGGTTTTTTTAGCCTGGAGAAGAGGAGACTTAGGGGATACTTCATCATTCTCCACAACTACCTGAAGGAGGTTGTAGTGAGGTGGGGGTTGGTCTCTTCTCCCAAGCCTACAGTGAGAGGATGAGAGGAAGTGGTCTTAAGTTACCACAGGGGAGATTCAGATTAGATATTGGAAAAAAAATGTTCACCATTACAGTGATCAGAGATTAGAGCAAGTTGCCTAGGGAGGTAGTGAAGTTGCCATTCCTGGAGGTACTCAGGAAGCACCTGGATGAAGAACTGAGTGAAATGGTTTAGTGTTTTAGGGGTTATTATGGTGGTGTTGGGCAGACGGTTGGACTGGATGATCTTGAAGGTCTCTTCCAGCCATAAAGATTCTGTGATTCTATGGTAGATCCTCCCATCCTTGCTGCATCATTCAGAGTGGGAACATGTAGAAGAGTTGGGAATAAAGGAGTGAAGTTGAGCCTGGAAAATGAGGGAGGAAAGATATGTTAATCTATGTCTTTTCACTACTCGAATATATCTTAATTGGCAATAAATTAAATTAATTTTCCCCAGCTCAAGTTGGTTTTGCCCACAGTTTTTGTTTTTAAGCAATCTCTCTGTCTTTATCTCAACCCAGGAGCCTTCTCAACCTGTTTTCTCCCACTGCCCATCTAAAGGGAGCGAGTGAGGGGATAGGATTTTGTCTGTTTGTAAATGTTAATTTACCATAGAACAATGAAAGAGTTTTGGTCCATTCATTCCCCAAAGTAGTTTGACTGGAAAACTATGTATTAAAAAGCATTTAAAGTAGAATTTTCTAGGACATACTTTTTAACAGTGGGACAGTTTCGTAAAACTCAAAATGCAACTAAAAAGATTGACTAACAGTGGGGTTGAGTATTTTATGCTGGCCTGTCACTTATTTTCAGAACAGATCACTCAGTAAAACCCTAATACTGTTTTAAATGAGATCAAAGATAAAACTACTGTGAAGTAAATAGATGCTTGGTGAACTTGGGAGCTTGTGAAGGTGATCTGGATTGTCTATGACTTTTTTTAGTTGGAATCAATAGATATGACAAATCTAGCAACATTGTACACTTCACTTTTAGGGTTTCAGTGTAGTGCTTGCTCCACTTCACCTTCTGAGTACAATAGAAAAGGAAGAATCCGAAAAGAATGTAAAGGTATTGTAAGTTGGTAATTAGTCACTTAGAATAACAGTAATGACTGTTTTAATATAATGTCAAAGCAATGTCCTGGGAAGGAACAGGATTCCTTCTTTGCCAAAAATAAGAGTAGGTGTCTGAAAATCTGTTCTGCATATCTTCTCTGATACAGGAATCTTCAGCACATTATTTGATTTCAGATTGCTGCTCAGTGATAGGCACCATTATTAACAGTGTTTCAATTTATCATGTGCCTTATGCGTAATTAATTACACATTTAAAATTGGTGGAATGCTTTCAAATCATTGAATAAACAGCAGTACAAAGAGACCAACTGTAATTATTTAAAGTTTTACTTTACCATGAACAACTGCCAGCTTCAGAAACAGCAATGATAAGGATATTCATGTATATTCTAGGAGATTAAGACACACATTGTCAGGACATTCCAGAAAAAAGATAGAGATACATTGCATGCTTCTGACCTGTTTTTTCATACCTTCATATTCCAAAACCAGCCCATTTTTTACAAGCAAAACCATGGAGATTAAAGATTTAATTTCAACTTCCTTTGGACTGGATGGATAACAAGTAAATTAGTTGGCATTGGAGACAGTAAGAATTTGGACATCCAATAAAAACATCTTACCAAAGAAAGGTTAGACTTATCCTCAACAGATAGGGAAAGAAGCTGTTAAAGTAACAAATTATGAGACCTGCGGTTTTCAAGTGTCTATTTCTAATTTTATTTTGACCTGAAGTCAAGTGTTTAATCTGTAATTTTCCAAAATAAGTTATGAGTGGTCTCAATAACATGAACCCACACAAGTGTTTTCTGTGTAATTACAGAAGACAGTATCCCATATTTTCCTAATTCTAATATGATGATTTTGTCTTGCTGCTTCTGCCAGAATGTAGTTTCATCAGTTACGAAGCACTGTCCATTTGTTCCTCTCCATTTGTTCAACTGTTGGCCACAGTAGTTTCTCATTTCTTCATTGACCACCTAATTCCTATGAAACACTTGCCTTTGACCACACCTATTTTCATGCCAACACCTGGAAAGAAGTCACAACCTCTTCTGAATTAAATGAAAAATTATATGTAGACTGCACTGATTACCAGACTACAGGCTGGTAATCAGGAAATCTCACTGTGTCATAATGAACTGCAATATGATATGGAGTTAAAGGTCAATAAAGTCAGGTTCTTCTTGAAATGTCAATATACGTACCTTTACTTTTACACCAGTGGATGGTCACTGAAGAATGAACACTACCAGAGGATGCTATGTTGTCTTGCTTAACAAGACTAAGTTGAACACCCAACCTTTATCCACCATTAGAATTCAAACTGACTGAAGAAGGGACAGTGATGTAAACTGTGTGAGATAAACCCCAAACAATTCTACTGATTGTAAAGCATCTCTACATTTTAAATAGTGCAACTAGGTTTACAACCCATTAATGTGTTAGCCAACTTGCACACTCTACTGATGAACAACCAGAGGCAAAATCAAAATGAAGCAAGATAAGATTCTATTTCAGGGTCATAGGTATCAGGTCTGTGTCTGTAGACACACAGTCTGTAGTGAAGCTGTTTTTTATGAAAGAAAAAAAAATAAATCTTACAGGCCTGTTTTGAGAGCTGGAATTCCCTGATTGAAATGCAACTGGACTTCACAGAAGGGCTTTCTTTGTTCCACATTCCTTTTCTGTACAATAACTTGAAGTTTCATACTGCAGAGTGAATTTTGAACAGTTACATCTTTCTCTTTAATTTTTAAACTATAATGTTCACTCAATAGCACAACACCAGAAGTACATAATTATAAAGGGTGAAAGAAGCTGCATTCAAATTACCCATGAGTCTAAATGCTTGGCTCTGTATAATTACTTTCAAATTATTTCTGTCAAACACACGTTACAGTTGAGTTAGTAATTTATATTTTAAAAAGAAAATTAAGGAAAATCAAGGAAGAACTTATTCACAATTTTTAATAAGAGCTTGTTCTTTAACAAAAAGAATCAGGTTTTTAAACTATGTAGCAAATAGCCAAGGAAATTCTATGGGTATGCTGGAAAACAGATTTGCACATTAAAGACCATGACTCCAGCATTCTGTATGGGCAATATGATGATCCGACATACAGAGTTTAAGATAACAGCGTGTTTGTATGTGAAAATTTTGCATATTTTAAATTAATTTTTCATTCCTATGGATTGGTAGCTTTTACTGCTCTCATATCCAGCTGTGAGTGAGAACTCTTAATATCATAATAATGTGATGTAAACCACATTGTGTTCTATACAATTGTTCTGTTGATGGTTAGGATGGAAGACAAGGCGAAATAAAAGAATCCTTCTGTCTTCTCTGATCACCAAGATCAGCTGTTCTGTGAACTTGAAATCAATTTGAAAGGAAAGATGCAACCACCCATAG
The DNA here is from genome assembly GCA_013398125.1 of Aegotheles bennettii. Taxonomy (NCBI): domain Eukaryota; kingdom Metazoa; phylum Chordata; class Aves; order Caprimulgiformes; family Aegothelidae; genus Aegotheles; species Aegotheles bennettii. Next base: position 80,982 of record VZRW01005929.1, read on the forward strand.
GTAAAGATGCATAGCAGGGCATCTCAAAGCTCCAGGATGGATTATCTCCCTCTGATTTACAAACCTTTAAAAAAAGTGACTTTGATTCACTTTCATACCAAAACCAAATCTCTACATCAGTGAATTGAACAGGATAGACAGATTGGAAGACAAACAGCAAGTAGTAGATGATATGCTAATGTATAAAATCGTTATCTCACAGAATTGTGATAGAAACTTCATATGTTATATAAACAATAGAAATACAAATACAACCATTTATATCATACCATATCATTGCTTTGTGTAAAACACATTTTATAGAAAAATAAAAACCTTCAGAATTATTGAAGCATTAAATTTTTATTGATTCATTGTCCATATTGTTGTTGTTATTAACATTCTTCATCCTGTAATGCCAGATTTTCTGAGACCTAAAATATAGTCAGTTCTAAATCAGTTGATTTTGGAAGACTTGATTGAGATTGAGAAGACTGCTTCAACAGATCTAATGTCAGAGCACTGCAGATAGAAGTGTTTGCCTCTAACAATACTTACAACATGCAGTTCTATTGGATGGGAAGATTTCAGACTTATTATTTACATAAAGCTCCCATTTCCAACCCTTGCAAAATGCAGAGATCATCTCTGTTATCTACAGTGGGGTGGAATTTAATGGAAACTGGCCTAACTTAAACCTATCATAGGTGAAAGCCTCCATTGGAGACTTGTGATAGAACAGAAGAAAAAATCTTGGGTGAAAAGTTTGCATGTTTTGGATGGGTTTGAACAGTACAGCTGTTTCAGCTGTATGGTTGGCTGAATAGTGAGTCTATGTCAGGTGTCTGTGTGTGGCAAACCACTAAACATACAGCTCTGCTTCATGCCAATTTTATCTTTCTTTATTCATAACATTCCTTATGTCCATGGTGAAATCCTTTGGCCAAGATATTGAGATACTGTAAATTGGAGCTTGTCGACCAACATGAAAATATAGTTTCAAAGATGGAATCTTCTTTAATGCCACTAGAGTCTATTTTAAGATTAAATTGCACAAATGTTAAGAGTCTGCCAGTGCTTTCACAGGCACCTTCCAGTGACTGTTCAAAATTTACTCCATATACCAAAATTGGCTAAAAAGAATCCAGAATATTTAGAATTAAAGTGCATCCTGCCAAATACACATGTAAAAGTTCACAATATTTGACTGTGAGGGACTAGGCTAGAGTAATTAGGCAAACAAGGATCTTAGATCTCAATATTTGTTACCTCCTTTGATGTTGCATTGGAGACAATAGCTTTAGTGCTATTAGACAAGCACAGAGTTGTCACAGGAGCAGCAGGGGAAAATATTTTGGGCTGTGATGTCTATCAGTAACTGAGTTGATATTATCTTTAGTATTGTTGATAAAATATTTATGCACAGGAATGTTTTTATCTAGGAAACAGCTTTCAGCTTGGAAAGGAAAAAGTGGGAAGAATCAAATAAAACCAGCTTTTTACAACTGAGTACATTCCAATGAAAATTTTGCATATTCCATTGTGGTAAAAATTAGTATAAAATCACAAGTGTCACAAAAATGTTACCTACATATGTTTCTCCACTAAATATGTCTGGTGTTATTCCACTAGGGACAACTATTTCAGAGCTGACAAGAACCTTGTTTTGATCTATTTCCCTGGAGACTTTTTTCTGTAATTCATGAAAATGAAGAAATAAATTCCAAACCATAGCATCATCAGGGACCTGTGTGGGTGCTGGAATTCACCTATTTGGTATTTTATAAAGGAATAAGGCACATATTAGATAAATTCACAAAAACTTCTAAGTATAGAACAACTTCTTAATTCTGAGGAAGAAGTCATTTGATTTGAACACACCACAGAAACAATTGTGTAAAGCAAAAGTGGTATGGATTCACAATTTGATCTAAATATCATAAAACTAACTGACATTAGAAACAAACGATGTTATTTCTAGCTACAAAATTCCTAAATATCATTCAGCTTACACTAAATTGTCCAGACTCTGTTTTCAAGAAATTGAAGTTAATATTTATTTATTAAGGTTAAATGGCACATTTATCTCAACACTTCAAACTGCATGTTTTAGCAACAACTAAGTTGGTAAGCTATAGTAACATATCTTTCCTGGAGGAATGGCAAACCAGCAGTAGATTTCACTTAGCTGCAATAAAAATTAATTTTTTCAGCTTCAGTGGAACACTGTTTTGGATGACATGACTAGTGTTAACTGGTTTAAGTGTGAAAGTTGTAATATAAATTCAGACACATTTAAATGGAAAAGAGACAGCGTTGTAATTAAGCCTCACAATAGTGGTGTGGTGAGGTGTGAAAAATGGAGGCTTATTCAGCACCCAAGATAAATTATTGCAAATCCATGGTAGATGTATGTCAAAAATTAATTCAAAAAGTACACCATAGAAGATTTTTCATTACTTTTAAAACTCATGACAGTCTAAATTTAACTGCTGACTGCTGTGTTCAGGAATTAAGTTGTGGGAAAAGGATGCTAACTAAACTGTTTTTAACTGAAAGTCTTCAATATGCATTATCCATATGAATTCCATGTGACCAGAATGCTGGAGAGAGAATAATTTATCTCATTATATCCTTTCTTTCATTTTGCTGTATCTCCATCGTTGTATTCTCAATCTCCATTAAGTGCATTAAATGAGGGAAGTAAAAGTAAAATCTCAGTGTCTTTGTAAAGACTAAGACAATAATACTAACATTTTTATCAATAGAAGGATTTTAGAAAATATGTATAGAACTCTTCTTTTTTTAAAAAAAAATCCTTCTATATGCCAGCAACTTGCTTTCTTCTTCAAACATTTGTTGAAGTATAGCCAATACTTGTGACTCTCAAGTAGCATTCAGAAATGAAGAATAATTTTTTGAATCTACTAAAAAATCTTGTAATTATGCTCAGCTAAAATAATCATCTATAGGAGATGCCTGAATAGGTAATCTCCAGCAAAAAACTTTGTGTTTGATCCTGTAAATACACCATCTAAAAACATATTCCTTAAGGAACTATCAGAAGTGACTGTCCCCAAGTAGAACACGAATTTCTGGAATATTCCACTGTGCACATTTCATAGCAACTCATCAGGTTGAGTGAATTTATTAACTGGATTAAGTGAGATACCTTGCAGAAACTCTGAACAGATTCATCCTTTACAAATGAAAGGCAAGAACACAAACATTGTTCTCATGAAATACTGAAACAAAAGGTTCTATCATAAGGACCAGTAAAATAGCAATTTTTTAAACTGTGGTATTTGTTAGGAGGAACACTGCTTTTGTGAACTGGGGAGGTTATATTTACTTTGAAAGATAACCTTCTGAGTCTGGTACATACTACACCAGAACTCAGTGCAGTTGCAGACTTGCAAAATGTTTCTTATAAATCTATGTAAAACCTCAATTACTAGAAAACAATTTATGCTTATAACCATATGGAATATGCAGGAACACTCAAATGGTGTGACTAAATTATTAAATAAATAAAAAATATTAAATTTTAGCAAATTAAGAGTCTAAGTTTTGAAACTATGAGAAAATTACTCTGAGATTATCATAAAAGATAAGTCTCTGTTCTGCAGACTACTTCAAAATTGTGGTCTACTTTGCGGCCTGAATATACGCTTACCAAACATGTGAAATAAATTCTTTCTAAACTAAACCTGCTTTCTTAATAGATTTCTTTCTGTACAACTTGACTGGGTTGGGGTGTGTGTGTGTGTCTAGTGAAGAAAGAAGTATGAATGATCAAGTCGGGGAAAAAGAGGTTTTGGAAGACTTCCTACTGTTCAATTTCAAAACTGTCTCCCACTTTTGGTTGCTTAATATTCTTTAAAACAGTAAATTCTAAAAGGATTATGAAAATAGGATAAACTGTAAATTAAATATTAAAAAGTTTCATGAGCAAAAATGCAGATTTTATCTTTCAAAAAAAGAATGCTCTATTTCTTGTTCTGTTGTGAAAATATAAAGGTAGTCTACCAAGTCCATACAATGCTCTTGTGATAATTTTATAAAACATTCTTAATTTGAGCGACTTATTTATGGAGGCTAGTCTGGAAATACATTTTGAAAGCAAATGCTAATATGCATGCATATCAGTACTAAACTTGGGAAGGTTTGGTTTTTTTCTTTCTTTGTTTAACCTTTAGAGAAAATACACATACAAATTATCTCTAATAATTCTATTTGACATTGGAAAATTGCTTTTAAGTATCCCCACATATAAGTTAGCTTTTACTGACCCAGCAGCTGTGATGACTTTTTCTGTTAATTATGGAAGAAAAGCAGAAGGCAGTTGAGTGAGGTTAGGACATCTCAACTATTAGAAAAGATCTTGTTTAATAAAGAAGCCAATATAACTCTATAATTATGATAATATGGTAAATGTTGATAATTTTAATGTAATTTAATAATTTAAGTAATCTGTAAGAACTAGATACCTAACATGTTAACAAGTTTAAATATGGAAAGATTCCAAATTACTATAAACTAGAGAGTACAAGGATACAAGAGGCAGATATATGAGGGTGGTGTACATCAACAAATGCTTGACTTTTTGTTGTCATAAAACTGTGATATCTTGTAGTTATCTCTGGAGCTGTTCAATGAAACAAAAATACAGGGAGTAATAGATGTTTGGTCCTATCTTATCTAAATCTCATCTGACCGCTGACATCAGTTCCACAGACAAATTACATGCTCATCTACAGTGGATAGATCTTGAATCCTTTTGTTGTGATAGCAAGTACAGTGGTGATATTCTTAATGTTTGCTTATAAATTTTTTGACCCAAATGTAGGAAAAAAAAAAAATGTAGGCTAGATTTTCCTAAAATTTAAAACATAGGTATGAAGGCGGAGGAGCTGCCATTTGCAACTACTCATTGTGACATTATCACCCCTTCTATCCCTGTCTCGTCTCAGCCACAACAGCCATTAAACCCTATCCTCTAAGTAGGACATACCGGGCACACCTATTGATTGCAAGACGGTCCAGCTGATTGGTACTTCTAAGACACTTGTCTGAGACATAACACTAATTTGGTCAGACATTCGAGAATGCACCTGGAAGCTGAGAACTGTCTGAACTTTCTGTACTGTAAATGCACTATCTCATATTTTTCAGTGTATCTTCAAATTTTCTTTATGTTCTTCCTTTTGAAAAATCTAAGAAACAATTGAATTATCTGGCAAACCTTACACTAGTAAAATGAAGAAATTTGCTTTCCTGAGATCTCACACTGAATGTCCATAACATAGTTTCAGTGGGATCAAAGTATCAGGAATTGAATCCTTTCTTCTGAAACTGCAAACATTTTTTTTTTTCTAATGCTATGAATGTCACTAGGATCCAAAATACTTGCTGAAGTAAGGTCTCATAAACTGAATCTCTGTACAGAAGCAGAAAAGTAATTAGTGGTAAGGGATATTTTGGAAATAAAGACAATGTTCTTTTTTTATGGCTTTTCTGTCATCTTTAATGTTTTTCTAGTCTTCTAGAAATAGTTTCCAGAAAGGGTAAGGGAAATGTGAAAATCCTTTGAGATGTGTCAGAATCACAGATGGGGATTTTGTTGGAGGTGGCAACAGATTAGAAACTTTGGTCACTGTTTAAAAGGATCTCTTTCTGTGTTTCTGTCAGCTTTTATTAGGTGGATCTGAGCAAGTATCATTGTGGTAAAATAAAGAGTAAAAAAGTGGTCTGTGCTTATGGAAAGGTCTCTTTTTTCTTAAATCATTATAAGTGCTTCATAAATACAAAGATCATTTACCTATATTTCATTAAGCATAAAAACAACAAGTTTCATTTAAAAGAAAAAATTCACCTTATTTTAAGCCTTTTTTTTTTCTGCTGAGAGTAATATTCATAAAAGGTTTATTTTTATTTTTATTTTTTGGTTTTCTTTCAAAGAATAAACTGAATGGGGAGAAAAAACTATGCAGGCCAGGTGAAACTGAAACAGAATGTTTTTACTCTTTTATAAATCTTTCCCCATTTGAGGAATTATCTAAACTTCTGGTAACTTTGTTTGTTTGTATGTTTTCTCTACTCAAACAGATTATCACAGTTTTCTAAATGTAAAGGGAAGAATTGCGTAACAGGTATGGTTGGGATGTGAATCACAAAATACAGAATTTCTGAGATGAAACTGTTTTTCCAACTTCATATTCTGAAAAGTTCAGGATATGATAGTGATAAGCATATATTTGCAGAATATGAGTTGTGTTGAACACAAACTGTGCATAGTAATAGAATCATTACCAGCATGTTTAATAAAGCTTTTCTTTCCTGCAGCTGCTAATTTAAACTGTAGAATTATGAAAAGAATGTGCTTAAAATCCATTGTTCACAATTTTTCATAGTGGAATATTTTCTGAGAAACTGGATTTTATCACCAGAAATTACAAGAATAATTTCAATGTCCTGGTTGCATTAGGAAAGCATTAAGAATGTAAAAATGGTCAGACTCATGAACAGACTACAAACCCTATTTAGGAAAAAACTGGAATAATTAATGCAAATGATCTGATGTTCTATTTGGTTTAATAGAACTCTCAAAAGGTTGTTATTAAAAGTTAATATTAAGCTTAGAATGTATATACTCAGCATTACAGAAATCTTAATGTCTGGTACTCATCTTTAAAAGTGAAAAAGGCCAGAGCCTCAATTGATGCAACTGAACATATTTGCATTCACTTTCAGTCACTCCTGCCACTGATATATGAAATATTTCTCTACATTTTGCACCTCACATTTTTGTATCAATGAAATTTCAGAATGGATGAGGTCACCCCTCAGTCTCCTTTTCTCCAAGCTAAAGAGACCCAGCTCCCTCAGCCTTTCCTCATAAGGGAGATGTTCCACTCCCTTAATCATCTCTGTGGCTCTGCGCTGGACTCTCTCAAGCAGTTCCCTGTCCTTCTTGAACTGTGGGGCCCAAAACTGGACACAATATTCCAGATGTGGCCTCATCAAGGCAGAATAGAGGGGGAGGAGAACCTCTCCTGACCTACTAACCACCCCCTTTCTAATGCACCCCAGGATGCCATTGGCCTTCTTGGCCACAAGGGCACATTGCTGGCTCATGGTCATCCTCCTGTCCACCAGGACCCCCAGGTCCCTTTCTCCTACACTGCTCTCCAGCAGGTCAGCCCCCAGCCTGTACTGGTGCATGGTGTTGTTCTTCCCCAGATGCAAAACTCTGCACTTGCCCTTGTTGAATTTCATTAAGTTTCTCCCCGCCCAACTCTCCAGCCTATCAAGGTCTCGTTGAATGGCAGCACAACCTTCTGGTGTGTCAGCCACTCCTCCCAGTTTAGTGTCATCAGCAAACTTGCTGAGGATACATTCTGTACCCTCATCCAGGTCGTTGATGAAGATATTGAACAACACCGGTCCCAGTACCGACCCCTGAGGGACTCCACTAGTTACAGACCTCCAACTAGATTCTGTCCCATTGACTACAACTCTCTGACTTCTTCCCTTTAACCAGTTCTTGATCCACCTCACTACCTGATCACCAAACCCATACTTTATCAGCTTATCTACGAGGATGCTGTGGGAGACAGTGTCAAATGCTTTACTGAAATCGAGATAAACCACATCTACCGCTCTACCATCATCTATCCACCTAGTTATTTCCTCATAGAAGGCTATAAGGTTGGTCAAACGTGACTTACCCTTGGTAAAGCCATGTTGACTACTCTTAATGACCCCCTCATCCTTGATATGCCTAGAGATAGTGCCAAGAACAAGTAGTTCCATCACCTTTCCAGGGATGGAGGTGAGGCTGACCAGTCTATAGTTACCCGGGTCCTCCTTCTTGCCCTTCTTGTAGACTGGAGTGACATTTGCTATCCTCCAGTCCTCAGGCACCTTAGTTATATTTGAAAAACTGGGACAATGAAGAAACACCCATGTTAGGATTAGATCAGGTTTGAGACCATCTAAGAAACCTGTAGGTGCACAAGTCCATGCGACCTGCTGAGATATATCTGTGGGTCCTGAGGGAACTGGTCTGAGGAGAATTGGAAGAAAAATGTAAAACTCGTGGGTTGAGATAAGAACAGTTTCCTAGGACAACACGAAGATAAAAGAAATAATATTAACAATACTATTAACAGAATATACAAGGTGAATAATTCACAATGCAATAGTTTGCCACCCAGAACCCAATGTCCAGCCTGTTCCAAGCTGTGATCCCTCCTTCCACAGGCCAACTCCTCCAGTTTATATACTCAGCATGATGTCATACAGTATCAAATACCTTCTTGGCTAGTTCAGGTCAGCTATCCCAGATGTGTCCCCTCCTAGATTCTTGTGAAAATTAACTCTATCCCAACTGAACCCAGGACATTATTCACCTCTTATTCTGTAGCATCCACATCATGCCCAGATCCTACACTTTCCAATTAATCACAGTCAGTTTTCCTGACTTTGAGATATGTATGTATGTATGTATGTATCTATCTATCTATCTATCTATCTATCTATCTATCTATCTCTATATATCATAGAACCATAGAATGCCAGGTTGGAAGAGACCTCAAGGATCATCCAGTCCAGCTTTTCTTGGTAAGAACACAATTCAGATGAGATGGCCCAGCACTCTATCAAGCTGTCTTAAAAGTGTCCAGTGTTGGGGAACCCACCACTACCCTGGGGAGATTATTCCAATGTCAATGAATTCAAATATCATTCCCTTAGTCTATGGGCCATCCCTCTAACATGTCTGTTGAGCTGATTTGATACATGACTTAGTGGGTTCATCTGTCATAATAGTCTTTTGAGGCAGGAGAGATGGTGTGTGGTGTTGGATTGTAACATGCTGCAATGGGAGCTTGTGGCTGGTATATTTGGCATGGAATGGAACTGTTTTTTGCAGTATCTTCTTTTCCTGAGAAACTCATGTAATATCAAACAGCATCAGCTAAAGCTTTTGAAGTCCACACAGTACATTAAGACATGTTAGTGTCCTGTACTTCCTGTAGCCTTACCACATTGAATGATTTCCCTTTAATACTGAGCTTATTTTTGCTTTTGACATCTTGTTGCTATTTCACCTGATTTCTTATGAGAAATTGTGCAGCACCTTCTGTCTTTATTTAATTTGATAATAATCTATGACTTTCATTAGCTTGGCTTTTACATTAAAGTAATATAATATAATCCGTACTTGTAAGGAATATAATTGCATTTTCAATCATTCTCAGATTTTTATTTTATGGGTTTTTTGATGTGTTAGGAAGAACAATTTCAGTTGACCAATAACATTAAGATAAATCATATGCAAACTAAAAGGAATCTTCTGAAGACCAAGCTTAAAACCTAGTTGTTTGGGGCAGCTTACAAGCAATTAAGAATTGAAGATCAGTTATAGTTCTGTATCAACGTCATTAAAAACAACTGATAGAATGTTCATTTTATGTCATCTATTCCATAATCTGGACTGTCATCACCTAATTGTCCTGAAATTTCCAAATAACCTACTCAGAGATCATCAAAACAAGCTAAGAATCTAATGTTACAGTATTGATAACCTTTGTGTGATGGCGACAAAATTATTTGCAGGAGATGAGATAGATTAACCAGCTGATGAATCACACAACCCACATACAAAATATTAGTAACCAGTTATAATGTTTTTCTCAGGGAACCCAGTAAAAAGTATAGAAATATAACTAAAAAGATAAATCATGCTAGTTTGAATGTAACTTAGGAATAAGTAATAAATACATACATATGTAAAGAGAAAATTAGATATTTCTACATAACAATATGATCTAGAGAAGATTGGTTTTCAGCAGAGTTCATGACATCTGTCACGTGCAAGCAAAGACATTCTGTCTGCTTCTAATTTAGGCAAAGGAGAAAAAACCAAAACAGACAAAAATTATTGAGAGCTTGAATGTAAATCTAGGTTGAAAGAAAGAACTTTAAAACAAGAAAAACATCACTAGTAGCTCTTTATTAGAGTGACTGATTGATTTATCATTCAATTATCTCCAAGTATTCTATTCTTCAGAAAACCTCTCTATGCTTCTCTTAGCTTTATGCATGCTTTTAGAGGAAAAGCATTCCATTAACACTGGAAGAGACTATTTTCTCATCCTAACATATATGCTGTATATTTATATGTATTAGAGATAATAGAGCTTAGTCAATGTACAAATTAATGCTGGTTTTCAAAATAAGTAGTTGCATGATTCCGTGTCCTGAGTGCATAGAAAACATTGTTTTAGGTTTACACTTTAAGTAAGCTATACTTCCTTGGGAAAAATCACAGAACAAAGCTTTGGTCACAGCTAAGATTTTTTTCACTTCTTGTCCTGTCTGGGAGATGTCAGTTACTCTCTAGTTCTAAATTCTGACTCCAAAACACCTTAAACTGCTAAAAAAATCCAAATGAAACCAAAACAAAACTTTTGGAGCCGAGTACAAATAATGAAGGAGACCATGCACTTATGAGCATGTCTGAGAAAAGGTTGTCAAAGCAATTTAGGTGCATTTTAAAGTGATTTTTTTCATCCAGTTCTGGGTAGGAATCTAAGATTTCCCAGATCATCCGTCTCTATATTCACAGTGTTTTAATAATCCACTTAAATTATCTAAAGAAAATGGATTTGCCTTATAACTCTATTTGTATTGTACTCTTTTATCATGGCTATTACTCTTACTATTTATTATTCTGGATTTAACTCAATATTTCAACAAAAACCTTGTGCTATGTCTTGTAGCAACATAATTAATAAAGTAGCAAATAAGCAATATTAATCTGTAACACTATTTGCCAAGGATTTATCCTATACTCAGGGAATCTTTACCAATTTCAATTCACCATACACTTTATTTTTTTATATTTATTTTATTTTTGTAAATCTCAATTAGAGAGTTAGCAATTCCTTGGTCTTTATAACTTCTTTCAAGGAGGCTTCTTAGCTGATGATACATGATCTCAGACAGCTGATTTTTTTTTTAATCGATACTACCATTTTATTTATACTTTTAACAGGGATTTGTATCTCTGTTTAACTAGACAAAATAAACACATTCAACTTCTGCCAAATTAATGTATACTTCATATTTTCTTTACCTGTATTTAATGTTTCCACTCTTCATGGCGTGGTTTTTGCTGACTGTAGAAAAATGTGCCTTATTACTAGCATATGAGGCCAATGAAGACGTGACCAATCCAGGGAAAACACATATTCTCTTGTGGTGATAAACACCTGTGCTGTATTTAGTGGATATTGTTATGTTATTATATTTATGGTATCATTTTATGTTTGCTATGTCTGAAAGAATTTAAAACTTTGGATTAGTAAACGAAGTGCATGATGAAAGATGTACATTGACAGATATTTTTAAATTATATAATCAGTATTCACATTTTGATGTTATGTTTCTCTTTGAAACTAGATTTCTGTGGCGCTTTTAGCTTTTTAAGTAAGTTTCTGTATTTTGCTTCCTAAAATTGTGAATCATATTAAGCTGAACTTTTCTTATGTGTGATTCTTGGTAGGGATGAATTATACTATAACTGCCAAAATTGATATTTCTGATTAAGTATTTCTTTTGCCCAGCTGTCCAACTGATTTTTTCCATTGTTATTTCAGTAACTGCTCACATAAAAAATTCTTCTGGTAGTTTATTTACCTAAAATGTTTCAATAAAAAAAAACCTTATTGGTTCTTTCCATGTTCAACCTCTGTTCAGAATCACTATAATTCTTCTCAATCATTTGTATGTTATCATACATTCTGTACTCCTCCCTCTTTCACAATTCAGTTTTCTGGCCTGAGAAAATTGTTTCTCGATTAAACATGGCCTGTAATCTTCCCCAAATAGATATATAGAGTGTTTGATGAAGTTGATATTTATGATGACTATTTGATTGAAGCAGCAAAACAAATCAACCAAATAACATTTTTTCAGTTACATCAGAAGAAAAAATATATAAACAAAAGACAGACCATGTCTGGGGAACAATTTGCACTCCAGGGACTAATTTTATCTATTTATTTTTTATCTCTGACATGTGAGATATTGATATGTCTGCCTTAATGGGGGCAGGAAGAAATACATACATAAAAATGAAGGAGAGTAGGAAAGTCTAAGAATGAAATCCTTTTAAAATACAGGTTTTTTAAGTATCTCAGTTGTCCCTCAGTCTGATTAAGTAAGATGAATCATTTATCATCATTGACTGCATCAACAATGCTTTCAAAATGATGGAATACCAGGACTAAAACAGCTTGGAGAACATATATCATCTCATCATTCTGTTGAACATTAAAAAGTGAATAAGAGAATAACAGAAATTAAAGTTTAGATTCGCAAGATCTATACCTTTATACAAGGGAAATTAACTTTCTATTTTCTTCTACAAGGTCTCAGAACTTTCTTACACACAGAATATGTGTTGTTGCAAAATTCCTTTATAACACCTTTTTGGGGATTGAAAATGAGATGATAGTTGAATTAAAATAGAATCATAGAATGATTTTGGTTGGAAAAGAGCTTGAAGATCATCAGGTAGTGAGGTGGATCAAGAACTGGTTAAAGGGAAGAAGTCAGAGAGTTGTAGTCAATGGGACAGAATTTAGTTGGAGGTCTGTGACTAGTGGAGTCCCTCAGGGGTCGGTACTGGGAGCGGTGTTGTTCAATATCTTCATCAACGACCTGGATGAGGGTACAAAATGTACACTCAGTAAGTTTGCTGATGACACTAAACTGGGAGGAGTGACTGACACACCGGAGGGTTGTACTGCCATTCAACGAGACCTTGATAGGCTGGAGAGTTGGGCGGGGAGAAACTTAATGAAATTCAACAAGGGCAAGTGCAGAGTTTTGCATCTGGGGAAGAACAACACCATGCACCAGTACAGGCTGGGGGCTGACCTGCTGGAGAGCAGTGTAGGAGAAAGGGACCTGGGGGTCCTGGTGGACAGGAGGATGACCATGAGCCAGCAATGTGCCCTTG
>VZRW01005929.1:94222-115020 GCA_013398125.1 Aegotheles bennettii
AATGATAGGACAAGGGGCAATGGTTGCAAACTGGAGCATAGGAGATTCCATGTGAATATCAGGAAAAACTTCTTTACTGTGAGAGTGATAGAGCACTGGAACAGGCTGCCCAGAAAGGTTGTAGAGTCTCCTTCCCTGGAGACATTCAAAACCCGCCTGGATGCGTTCCTGTGTGATGTACTCTAGGTGACCCTGCTCTGGCAGGGGGGTTGGACTAGATGATCTTTTGAGGTCCCTTCCAACCCCTAGGATTCTGTGATTCTATGATACATTATCTAGGTAAATAAGCTATGAAGTCTCTGGCATTGAGACAGCTCTGAACAGAATCTAGAATAGCCGACACTTGGAACAAGATGTCACAGGATACAGAATATATTATGATATTTCTAGAGCTAGTAAAAAAGAAATGAGACATATTTAAAACTTTGAACTCTGTGGTATTATATGCTTTACTTATAAACATAGATCGCCTTTGTGCGATGAAGATTTAAGTGCTCACAGAGGATATAAGAAACCTGAATACAATTTCTTCCAACTCATGGGATTACAAATTTAAAGACAGAGCTCTTCTAAAGGAAAAAAAAAAAAAAGAAGGAAAGGCTGGAAATCTTTTACCCAGTAATGTGCCCTTGTGTGAAAGCAGGTTAAGGATATCCTGAGCAGCATTAGGTAAAGTATTGCCAGCAAGTTGAGGGAGAGGATTTTGAGGCCATACCTGGAGTGCTGTGTCCAGTTCTGGGCTCCCCAGTACAAGACAGACACAGATATACTGGAGAGAGTCCAACGAAGATTCACAATGAAGGAGGGACTGGACCATCTCTCCTATGAGGGAAAGCTGAGAGACCTGGGATTGTTTACCTTGGAGAAGAGAAAACACAGAAGGGAGCTTATCAACGGATATAAATAGCTGAAGAGAGGGTGCATAGAGCACAGAGCCAGGCTCTTCCTTTCAGTGGTGTCCAGTGACAGGACAAGAGGCAATGGACACAAATTGAAACACAGGTTCCATCTGAATATCAGGAAACACTTTTTTACTGTGAGGGTGACTGACAAGTTGCCCAAGGATATTGTAGAATCTTCTTGGAAGTATTAAGAAAACCAAACCTAGACACGGTCCAGGGCAATCAGCTCTAGGTGGCTCTGCTTGAGCAGATGGGTTGGACCAGATGACTTTCAGAGGTCCCTTCCAACCTCAACCATTCTGTTTTTCAGTGGTGTAGGGTGCTCAAATTTTACACAGCTTGGTGAATAAGGTACTGTTGTGTGAGTTAAGCTTTAATTGTCTTCTGTCAGGAGAGAAAATTGAAGAAGGGTTCTCACAGTATTATATTAGCACTCTGGAAAGACTGCCAAGTTCATACCCTTAAGAACAGTTGAAGGTATAGGAGGTTCCATGAGAATATCAGGAAAAACTTTTTCACTGTGCGAGTGACAGAGCACTGGAACAGGCTGCCCAGAGAGGTTGTGGAGTCTCCTTCCCTGGAGACATTCAAAGCCCGCCTGGATGCGTTCCTGTGTGATGTACTCTAGGTGACCCTGCTCTGGCAGGGGGGTTGGGCTAAATGATCTTTCGAGGTCCCTTCCAACCCTAGAATTCTGTGATTCTGTGATTCTGTATTAAGAATATCCTAATGTCAATAAAAGATATGAAATCATGGCCTGTATCTCTGTTGACTAAGCTACTTGTGGGCATGTGCAGAAGTGCAATTTTCAGTACATAAGGGGGCAGTGAAAGAGAGACATGAGTGGGGCACATTTCTAAATTAAACATCCAAAAACAGACAGACCAGTCTCCCTTTAGGCCTCGGCATAAATAAATAAAAAAAAATCCAGAAAGAAAAGGAATAAACACTGAGCATTCCACACCAGATGCTGAGTGTTCAGTCATATAAGGAATGTTTTTACTTTTGTCATTAGAATGACTTAACAACATCCGGCACAAATCCTGTGGTTGCATTAAAAGCATGGTGGATGGCATTTTCTGCTAAGCACTGATTGCCATAACAGCATAAAATTCAAGGTAATTGTTAATGTTGTGTTAAATGACAGCAGCGTTAATACAAGTATCTTTAACAATAAAACCGAAATTGTTTAACCACTTTATTGATCAACAAAATAGTATTTCTGTAATAGAAGAGATGTAACGCCATGTGGTTTTTTTTCAATAAAATAAATAATCTTACTGTGTACTGGACTGGGTCAGAGATTGCCAAGGAGTACAGCTGCTGAGAGAGAAATGAAATAGATTTTCTACCTAAGGGCTGTTTCATTATGCCAGACAACACTTTGTATTGATCCTTCTCTATTTATTTGTAATTTTGTTGTCCCTGATTTAGCTGAGCTCTAAATCTTGTGATGGTTTACACACTGTTAGGATGCAGCATTATTACATGAAGTTCAAGGTAGCAATGTTCTCATTTTAAAATCTAATTTAGTCTGATTTGCAACAAATTAGGCTTTCTAAAACAGCATTTAAGTACAGAGAGACCATCCATTTAATAAGTTTTGTATAATACACACAGAAATTTCTGTACTGAGAAGTCAATGAAGTTTTTTGTTTCACAAGGGTCTAGGGAATTGCCTAATATTTTATAAAAAAAAATTTGACACTTGATATCTAAATGTATATTTTTTATGACAATACAAGAAATATTTCACATAATTTAATCATTTCAATAGGTCACAGAGGATAGAAAAGAGTTAACCGCTTTTTGTTAGGTTTTTCTTGATTTAAAATATATGCTGAATTACATGAAATTGGCTTACTAGACTACTTTTGGTTCCCATTTTTGTACATCACAACTCCATTGTCTTACAAGTAATGATCACTCAATATAAAGGCAGAAATGGAAAAGTTGGTTCCTAGTCAGTAGAGACAAATTGACAAAAGATCAAATTGCATGATAATCCTATGGAATTTATTTTAAAAAATTGTCAAAAAAGGAAAAATTATATATATTTCTAATTGTAAAGAAGCTGTATTTTCCCATTAATGTCATCAGCCTTACACAGTTCACCTTTCTTGACAAAATACATCCCTGAGTACTCATGCAATATATTCGGGTATGTAAATGAAAGAAAATAAATTGCAAGCATTTGTTAATGTGCTATGATTTTTTAAAAGGAAAAAAGAAAAGCTAAGAAGGGAAAAGTTATGTGTAAAGTATATAATCTCCAATCTAATAAATCTCAATCTTTTCATTACAGTTGATACTGATGATCACTCTGGGACTCAAAGTCTGCTAGCTAGCATTTTATGAAGCTAGTTGGCTTCTTTGAACATTTCATCCAAACTGGGAGAAATACATGCTTCTCAGGGGAGGAAAAAAACCAGCAGAAAGCATCCTCAAATACGACCACATAAAATAAATTTTATAGGAATATATTTATACCTTTCCACACACCTGCATAAAAGCTTTTTCCTTTGAGAGATGCATTATAAAGAGAAGTGAATTTAGATTTTTAAATCAGTTTTAACTAGTTTTTAAATGTGTAGTTTGTATTTTCTGTAGTTTGTATTTATTTGTAGTTTGTATTCTCTTAATGTTATTTGCCAATCATGGTCTCAATATCTTCAACCACACAAAGACAATGCTATAAGAATGTAGTCTCTTAGTAGATAAAAGTCAACAGATAAAGGCTTTTCTGTTATCCCTTTCAATGTAGTTTTATTGTGGATGACTAAGTAAATAGCTTCTGCAAAAGAGGTAAGTCAAATATGAAAATTATTATTTTGTTTTATGTGTGTTTCTGTTATCCTTGCACTGGTCTAAAATGTAAATACTTTTTACAGTTATAAGTGACCAACAAGTAAAACTCTGAACTGTACATTTGACATAGACTTGTCTACCTTTCGTGTAGCTCAGTTAGCTATGTTTAGAAGAAAAACTCTTCTAGTGTCTTGTATGAAATTGGGTAAGGGGCAATTTGTCTTCCTAGTGGCCCACATTTTACTGTATCTTCCTCTGAAAGTTTAGACAGGGAGATAATTCAGTTCTGCACATCCATGCTCATGTGATGCAGGGTGCCCACAGATCAGAAAAAAAACTTTCTGAAGTGCTCTGAACCTAGCTTGAGTGTAGGCTGCCTGTGAACACTGACTGCCTTTGAGGAACTGTTACCAAGGTTTCTCCAAGAAATCCCATCTGTTACGTATGCATCTGTCACCTGTTATAAGATGTAATAAACATCAGAATTACCACTGTCCCTCTTTGACTCAATTTCTGCCCTTTGGAAAGGATTTCCATTCAATATCCAAAATACATCAACTGGCAAATTTAATCAAAATGACAAGTGCAGACCCGTAGCTGTGGTCTTTATGTCTTTACTGCCGTTTTAAGGAGCTCCAAGATAGAGCTGTGGTTCAAGTATTAGAGACAAAGGGTAACACTTTTCATGACAGCACATCTTAACAAGTCATATCAATGTGATTAACAATACAGACATAATCAAGCCCCAAGGTTTTATGTTAAAAAATTCTGGAGGTCAGTTGCATCTGATTTGTATTTACTCTGGATACCATTATCCTTACAGCCCAAAACGAATTTTATATTTGTTTGTTTGTTTGTTTAAACTAACTTTAAAAGCAACAAATTTAGATGTGAATTTAGCCATTATCATGCAGAGGAAAAAAAGGTACAGGTTCCTCCATATACATTTAGCTATAGTGAATGCAGACTGTTTTTTCACAAAATCTTTACTCTGACCTTAACTACAATCTTTGACCTTAAAACAGCAACAACAGTAGTAATAAACCTAACTTCATTCAAACAGATAAAAATTAAAAGCCAAAAATAATTCTAATGAAACACATTCCTAGGCTTTGCATTTGTCATTACAACGTAGCCTGAAATTCACTAAATCCTTCCACTGAACATGGGTATACCTTCAGGCATTACATTTTCATCTGTACATAAAACTATTTCTGTTAGCACCTTAAAGACATATATAAATCTTTTTTTAATTCTTCTTTGAAAAATATTAAAAAACCCAGAATTTTATTTTTGGAAATAAAACTAAGGATATAATTCTCTTACATATAAACCCATTTGGTTACTTTGAAGCATTGGTCATCCTTTCATCAAAATGGACATAAATAAAAAAAATCAAAAAGTGCAGACATGAAACTGAAAGGAATTGGGAATATTTACTTTAAAAGGAAACGATATACCAAAGTTTAATCACAAAATGTAAATAAACTATTTCTCCTCTCTCTGTGTAGAATTTAAAAAGATGTTATGCAATAAAAAGAACAAAATGCAAAATTTATCAAAGAAAATACTCTTTCCTACAACTTGGTACTTAAGCATGGATATAACACCTATAGGTAATTTTGATGTTCAACATAATAATGCATTCAAAAAGACTAATTTCATTAATATGAAGGCTGTGGGGTTTGTTTGCATTGTCTTCTTCCTGATCCATATTCTACTCTCATCTATGCATCATTTCTCCTCCTGTATTTCTCTTTTCTACCTTTGCCCTTCTCATATCTGTGATTTTTATACCTGTTTACCTTCTATACCTTTGTGTAACTAGGGAAGCCCATCTTTGACATATTTTTAAAATCAAATGCTGTTCTGGCATGTGGAGGTGAGGAGGGCTGGTGCTAGTAAAATATTTTGAAGGCACCACAAAATTGTTGAGACAAGGGTGTAATTAGACTAGTACTGGTCTCTTCTTGTGGAATTCATTGTTCATGACAACTGTACAGAGCTGTAAACCTGTGACTGAATATATGTTCTATAAAACAGCCTATTAACTATGAGATACTTTATTGTACTACCTGCTTTCATGTTCCTCTGCAGCTGTTACCGTATTTAGGTTACCTTGGGGAAGGTGAGGCTTGTTAGATGACTCCTACCTTTGGATTCTATGAAAGAGTAAAACCCATTTTACACAGAGACTGAAGTCCGTACTCCAATGATGTTAATAGGAATTTTATCATAAGTGTTAGCAGGCCAGGTTTTCACTCTGGTACACTTCACCTTGGTACACAACAAAGGGTACAATTGCATAAATATTTCACTTCTCTGCTGGTGAAATGATCTTCCCACATTTGATAGGCTAAGTGAGTTGGGGTTGTTCAGCCTGGAGAAGAGAAAGTTCTGGGCAGATCTTATAGCACCCTTCCAGTACCTGAAAGGGGTCTACAGGAAAGCTGGAGAGGGATTTGTATTTACAAGGGCATGTAGTAATAGGAGGAGGGGTAACAGTTTCAAATTGAAACAGGATAGATTTAGATTATATATTAGGAAGAAATAAATGAATATGCAAATATAGAGCCCAAGCTTCCTGGATCATACATATGTCCAGACAGGAAAAGTTCCAAACTGGACTCAGCAGCAAATTAGTGTAGCTGAGCCCAGTATCCCTGAAACAGTCCACAAAAACACTTTGAAGCATCTGCACCGGTCTTACATGAGGAAGCAGGGGAAGTTGATCTGTCTTGGTGCACAATGTTCTTCTCCAGTGAACAAACAGGATGCAGGAACACCAGCAGCATGAGGAGGGATGACAAGAAACAATCCCATCAACACACCAGCCACAGGATCCAGAAAAAGATTCTCTTAGTAGCCGTTTTATATTGAGCATCATGGGAAGGAATGTTATGATTGGTCCATTTGGGTCACCTGACACATCTTCTCCTACCCATAGGCACAGCTGCTCCTTCCTGCCCCCATTGTAATTGCCCCATGAACAGGCTGGTAGCAGCTGTGGGTATCACAGGTGATCTCAGGTCAGTATAGAAAATTTTTGTCCTGTACTCTCAAACCAGAACAATTACTCTAATTTTCCATGAAGAGGTGAAAATGCTATATGTAAAATAAGCAAATGTGGTAAAGATACCTGAAAAATCAATAAAAATATCTAGGTTTACTGACTAAATGAACCCCTGATGTTCCTGTTATAAGTAGTACTAAAGCACAGAAAAGTAAAAAAAGAGGAATTTACTTATGCAGTCAGTGTTTTCTGCAAGTCAAAAAAATATTTAGAATCAGAACATGTTTCATGCCATATATAATTCCTTTCTACCATCTTCAGATTTCTTAAGAGTGAGAAAAATCAGACCTAATATCTGGCTCAATGAAGACACATTGATGAAAATCAGCTTGCCAGTATTACCTAGCTGAAGCAGGAACATGTTCCATGAAAGGACTCCACTTTGCAATTCTTTATCATTACTCATGAAATAGGCAGTTTATTTGGTTAGGAAAATTGTCAGGGAACATACTCATTTGTCCTGAACAAATCTGCATAAAAACAATAACCACAAACTTGTCTGCTGTGCTGAAGTGCAGAAGGTAGGCACAAGTCTCTGTAGCTCATTCTCTGAGCTCCACGTTTGAGCAGGTGAGATATTGAAGACTGTCAGCAGAGGTCTGTTGGAAATTTGAATTTCAGAAATGGTTGTTCTCAATCTAATTAAAATATTATCTTTTTTTAAATTTAGAAAAATTCACATTTATTATTCTTCCACTTCTCTTTGCTTCATTGCAAAACACTTGCAACATCCCTGTATTCCCCCTCTCTCATTTTCTGTTATTTGCTTTAAATGTGATCTAGAGGTGGCATGCTCATATTTTCCCACAATGTATTTTGCTTGTGGTAGAATCAAGAACCTTGAATCAAGAATCATGGAGCTTGAGAAATGGATTCTTAAGAAAGTTGTCTGTTTAAGGGAAGGATGAAGAGCTCTTTCCAGCATAAGTAAACACCCTAAAAGATGAGGACAACTGCCAAAGGTAATCCTTTCTGCAGTCTTCAAATCTCAGCCTCCTCGTATATTTATCTGCAGGTTAGAATTAATGAAAAACAGTTTTAACAGCAAGATTTGATTGACATAATTCATCTGGGATTTTTTTGGGTCGATGAAAATGTGTGTGAGTGTATATAAAAGCATATTGAAACTGCCTATGAAGTACTATCTTACTGCTAAGCCTTCAAATAATACTTTTCATATATTGATCTTTCACTTCTTTGGCTGTGCGGTAAATGTGATTCTAAAAATTAAAGTCTCAGAATCCCTAATATATAAGAGAGTGGATCAATTTTTTTCCTTCACAAATTTTTTTAAAAAAGTTACAAAAATTGTCTCATGCCCTCCTTTTATACAAGGAAAATATCTGAAGACCTTATTGCTTTAAATATTTTCAGTATGAAAATCCACTAATTTTAATTTTAATCCACTGATTCAATACTACTCTATAGGGATAGGAACCAAGGCACAGGCAATTGACTATTAAACAACCATCACTCAAAACTTAGGCCTTAAAAAGTGTGAATTTCTCATGTGTCTAGACCACCTAGTCTATTTACATGGTTTATATCACAGCCATCACTTAGATGTAAAAATCTCCAGCATGTATTAAACTTCAATTCCAGCATTTAGAACTACTTTGTGGTACTTGACGAAATGCTGCCCAGTGACTTAAATTTCACAAGCAGCAGAACTAATGAAGGTTTTTTTGCTCTAGATCTCCATCTTCTAATAGTCTTATGCGATTAACCACTACCTGAAACTTTGGTAGAGTAGGTATCTCCATGAGAACATCATCTTAGTATTCAGTGGAGACCAAAAAAAGCAAAACAAGTGTTATGAATTAGTAGAAAAGAAATAAAGAATAAAACAGATACGTAATTATGTATGTGATAGGATGAGTGGTAATGGTTTTAAACTGAAGGAGGGTAGATTTAGGTTGGATATAAGGAAGTTTTTCACTGTGAGGGTGATAAAACACTGAAACAGGTTGCCCAGAGAGGTGGTGGATTCCCTGTTCCTCAAGATGTTTAAGGCCAAGTTAGATGGGGTCCTGAGCAACCTGGTCTAGTGGGAGATGTCCCTGCCCATTGTCTGGGAGTTGGACTAGATGACCTTTAAGGTCATCACTTCCAAACCAAGTGATTTTATAATTCTGAAATTATATCACTGTAACAATCCATGGTTTGCCCACACATTAAATTGAGTGTGCAGTTCTTGTCCCTTTATTTCAAAAAGGCTAAAGTAGCACTTGAAAAGGCTCAGACAGCATCAATTAAAATCATGAAACTTGTGAAATATCTTCTACACAAGGATTAAGGAAGTAGTCTGGAATCCTTCAGATTGACAAAGACAAAACACAAGAAGTTCTTTCTAACCTAAATTATTTTATCATTCTAAAATAAGACAAAAGTGAAACCAGTGGGGATAATAATTTCAACTTTTCTTCTTTCCTCAAGATAACCAGTTTTCATGGAATTTGTAGAGACTTTAAAGATTTGAAGTATCTTGACTTCACTACACCTGCTTTTCTACACCTCAGTGAAATTCGGGTTGAAATCTGCTGAAGCTATAGTTCACACAACTCACTGATGGATAGATGCATGTGTGTGTTTAAAACTGAATTTCTGAACAAATCAGACAATGTTGTACTGTGGAACACTACCCCTTTTGCTAAGTGTTATAGATGTCTGAACTCATACTTTTACATCTCTGAATTTTCCATTTTTCTATTGTCTGCTATAAGAAGTATTCACAAGATCATCAGGACAATAAAAGCATTTAAAACTTCAATCTTCCCTTGAAATGAGAAAATTCTGAAAAGCCAATGTCACTTTGGAGAACCCAGGGAAGGAAGAACTGTTTAGAAATCGACAAATTCCACATTTGGAACAGTACTGTAGATTGCAATGTTTTTATAATGAGCAAATACTTTAAAATTATGTGCATGTACTTCTTTACTTACATTTTTAAAAGTCAGCAATTCAGTTTGTGTAAAATGGGTGAGAGAATTAGGATAACTCCAGATCTATTTCCTTAATTTATTTCAGAAAACATGCTTTAGATACTGATTTGCTTGCCTGATCCCATGGCTGAGAAAGAATGTGAGCTCAATGACTTAAAGACACAGCTATGTAAATACAGCTTTAATCTCACCTCAGCAACAACTACTCTATATTCAGATCTTTTTATATAAAGTCTCTCGACTCTGGTATTTTTCCACTTGAGGCAATGCAACAGGGTCTCTTTGTCTTGGAAACAATTATTCTCTGCAAATACTGGAGGAAGCAGTCTTCTGCTATTCTTTGCAAAATATTTGCATCCTTATTTCTTTCACCTTTTCCTGTTATCCAAAGTTTTTCTTATTTCTTGTATTCCAGCTATTTAAGCTTCTTAACTCATCATGTGGTCTTTAATCTTTCCTTGTTAAGAGGAGGTAGGAAAGCTACTAGTCTACGTACATCTGTGAGGACTGGAGGGTTGGGAGGTGGTGTCAGGTTTCCTTCTCATTTTGAATGAATTGTAGTATTATCTAAAGCTCTAATAAAACCTTCAGACATCTCATCTTTTTCATTGCTTCCAATTAAGAGCTATAACCACCCACTGTGGTAACCTGATTTGTAAAAATATACTAGAAAAGAAGAAAAATGTAAAATCTGTTCCTCGAGAACTCAAACACTTTAAAAATATCCAGACTCTAAGGGAAAAAAATCTCATAACTTATTTTTTGAAAATATTCATATAGCCCTTGTGGTATCAATACATAGTATCAGTTAATATATTACCATGACAGGATTTTGTTCTGTTACTGTAACAAGTAAAATCTCAAAACCTAAAAATTTAGTGTTATTTTTCTATTGAATTTTTGAAATCAGAATTTGCTACTTAAGGATAGAAAGCAGATTTAGCCACAGAGAAAAAATCCCATTCATTCTAAGCTAACTGTTTAGACTCTTTCTGTAATCAATGAAGAAGCATAAGTAACATCTTAACAATCACAAATATGTCTGTTATTGGAATGTAATTGTCTCAGAGGTCCGTATTTGTTGATCTGTCTCTGTTGTCTACAGAAGGAACTAACATAATTAAATTAGACAAGACAGCTAATTTAAGATACCTGCATTTAATGAATTCCATTCAATATTATTCATGTCTAAAGCTATCATCAGTGTTGAATAAAAGCTTATTTAAGGATAAAAAATTAAGGAATTCTTAGAACAAATTCAATTTTTTTTTCAAAATATGTCTAGGCCTTATTGTCATAGTTAGTCTTTGTGCTTTTTTTACAGTGACAATATGTGTCTATGTGTAATTTTGGATCTCATTGATTGAGACATTGTACTCACAACAAGAAGACAAATTTTGTTCTGTAACTAGGATTTGCAAAAATGAACCAAAATACAAATCCAAATGATCCCCAGAATTAAATCACTTGGCAACATGAGCTCGAAAAGACAGGAAGAGATCTGTTGCATTTACTTTAAAGTTCATAACTAGTTTTTTTTTAAATACACCTTAGCCTGACAAGATTAAGATTTCAGCTAACATTCAATTTTACGTAAAGTACCTTTAGAGGGAGAACAAAAACTGCAATTCTACCTAGCATTAAATCATAAGTCAACTAACTCCCTCCTAGGGGCATTCTAGAAACATATATTCATACATAAAAACATATATAGGATTTACTCATCCTTCAGAACTTTTAACTTAAAATTACTATTCAATGTGAAACCTAGGTTGTTAAAATCAGCTTGCACAGTTTTACATTTTTTTTCTTTTCCCCCACCCCTTTTAAAACACACCTCAAAGTAAAACTGAGCTTGCCATTAAAATAGAGTTTAGGGCAAAACATGATACTTTTGTCATCACAAAAATGAAATATAGCTTAACAGAAAAACAGAAAATATGTTCTGACTTTGCATGCTCTGTGGGTTATTTAACATACACACAATAAAATAAAATTGGAATAAGAAATAACTGAGAACAAACTATGTATTCCTTCTTTTCATGTTTTCACTCTTTGCCAGGGTGAGAAATAAATTTTAAGTGCTAATAAATTGAAAAGTAATTCCTCAGTGACTAATGGAAACAAGTATTGGCTGGGACATTAAATGAAAAGCCTTATCATATCCTTGGATTTATCATTCATTGAAGAGACATGTTTCTTTGTTCTTCTGACAGAAACTGTTGAGAAGTGGTTTAAATTTAGTCTGGGTTCGAATCTTCAAAATGCAGCTCAGCCTCCACTTAAGGGGGTAATGAAATGGTTCCTTTATTAAACTCAAGTTTGGCTACTTAACTGTTGGGGTTACGTGAACCCATTCAGACAAAGCATAACCAACAAAATTGATTTTCTCCTCCAGTTTTCAAAACCAAATGAATACAGTTTTCTCCACTGCAGACTTGTTTGTGAGAGAAATATAAATAATCTGCACCTCAGTGTACACAAGGCATCAGTAAAACAACCAGTAGACATTCAACACACTGCACATCACTCAGCTGAACATATATTTTCCCCATTCTTTGAGTAACAGTTTCATCAGCAAAGAAATCAAGTCATGGTAGGCAAGAAAAATACTTGAAACATGAAATTATTTTTAGGGCTCTGAACAGACCATCAGACTCTGCAGAATTTACGCACCTGGGCTATGGCTGCCTGTGCTCAAGGCCAGCTTTGCTCTGGTGCAGCTGAGTCACCATGAATCAGACTTCTGGGAGATCTGTGTGAGGAAGCTGAGCTGGGGATCTTTATCCTATATCGTGTGCCCTACTCAAGTTGGCCCAGGCCTGAGCTGTGTCATAGACATGCCTGTGACCATCCTTATACTTGGCTTGGCCTATCTGAATTGACTGGACTTTGAACCTATGAACGTGTTGTTGTGACTATGGTCTTGACTGGCTAGCACAGAGTTGTGGCTGATCCTGTCTATCACCACCAGACCTGCTCTGCTTTCCGTCAGGTAGTGTGGAGCAGATCCCTTGTCAGTGAGGGCCCTTCCTTGACTGCCAGGCTGTCACCCTCTGCTCCTGGCTTAACGTCCCTCACAGAGCAGCACATGGTTGAACTACTATATGAAACATGCATAAACTGTAACTGTACTTCTTTTTGCAGACAAGAAGTTGCAATGGTTGGGACTGTTTTAGGTGGGTGATTAGTAGTGATGGAAGAGTCAGTAAATTTACTCAAGCCTTCCAATACCTATGAGGCCATGACTGAGAAGAGAGGGCCAAACTCATTAGTGAAGTTTACTGCAGAGGCCAAGACAGAATGGTCACAAATTGAAACAGGAGATGCTCTAACTGGGTAATTGTAGGGGTAGGTCAATGGCATGTAATGAACCAGCTACTCGATAGCCTTATGATTAACCACGCAGCTATATATTAGGGGTCATCTCGAGGGACAGGAATCAGAAACAGCATCATCTGCTTCCAGCCGGACACCGGAAGTGATATGGGGCAATACCGGAGGTCATCTGGGTATGCTTGCGGTCACGTGACCAGTACACCACCGGAAGGAGCAAGGACCAATGAGAAGTGATGATACATGGACCAATGGCAGTGTATATAACACTGTGCCTGCCCCCACGTACGGGGGATGCGACCAATCACTGTGTACGCTCTTGGCGGCCGGTACGAATGTATAAATAGAGATGTAAAGTAAATAAAGTGCGTCTTTGCTGGCTTCATATTGCAGTAGTGAGGTCCCAACTTTCCCCCGCAGGTAATAGGAAAAAGTTTTTTCTAGATTGCTTAAAGAGGTTGTGTAGTCTCCATCCTTGGAGTTTGTAAAGATTCAAATGGATGAAGCCCTGAACAAGTCTGATGTCAGAGCTGACCCAGATTGAAAATACATATTTATTTACTTAATTTTTAATTTTAATTACATGAGAGTGGAGGTTTTATTGTTTATGTAACAAAAAACATTAAAAGCATATTGAAGAACAGTTTTTTTTTTAATCCTGTCTTAAACAATGCAGGAGTTTGAAAATTTAATATACGTATTTTACTGTGGGGATCCCCTTTCCCTTTTCCCTCTAACAAACCTTGATCTCTTACAATATCAAGTATGACATAACTGAATTCTTAGTCTGCTTTTACTCTCTTATTATAAAGCAGAGAGAGTACTTTTCTTCAGCCTTCTTAAAACAAATTGCACTCAAATTGATTCCAATGGCTTTATTAAGAAACTTTTTGATCCTTTAAAGTACCTCTAAGTATGTTCTGACTGTAGATAATTACTGTAACTCCGTCTTTCTGATTGACCATGATCAGAGCAAATTTTTAAAGTTGCACATAAATATTCAGTAATGAATGCCTGATGGACATTAGTGGTTTTGCAAAACGTTTTGAAATCTCCAATATTAAATTTGACTCCAATAAAAAGGTTCAAGGGTCCACTTTAAACATGAACAGTTTAATATTTCAATAAGTGCTTGACAGTTTAGAACTATACATCCTGTTTAAATGAAAGTAATTTGTTCTTTTCTTACTTTGTTTTAGATATACAAATGGTGATAATCTCAAACACTTATTTAAATTTCTTACAAAGAAATTAAACATGTGTAAAACCAAGCATGAATGTTTCCTTGACCACAGATTTTAATACTAAGTGCATGCTTAAACATTTTTGTGAATTAGGACTGAAGTTTTGTTAAAACTTTGCCACAAGTATGGACCTTTGCACAATATATCATATCATAATCCACATGTAAAAAAAATTATTAGCAGTCAAGGTCAAGTTAAAGCTGAAGCACAACTCAAAAGGTAACCAGGAAATGACCAGATGCAATGCTGGGCCTGAGCTGATTTTCAGTTCCTCTTAGTTTACCTGAAGTTGCAAGTTCCCGATGCCTCTGAAAAATCAGGTCATGTACTAGGGGATGGAATTATTTCTACTGGATAATATTACTTGATAAAAAAAAATATTCTCAAACAAACATGAGATTGTTGGAGCTTTCTGAGAAATTAAGTTTGTGTGAGCAATTTAGCTTTGATCGTGTGAATAATTCAGTTCTCATGAACACAGCTGTACTGTCGAAAATAAGAAGAAACTGCAAAAAAGATAAGAAAAAAAGACACAGGCCAAGAAGATAAAGAACTTCAGGATGCAGAAGAAGAGAGTGCGGACTGTGTGAACAATAAAATACTTCTATAGCTGCTGAAACACTTGTTTGCAGGTTCATGTGAATAGCCTGATTGTTGTCAATTAGTAGATAAGCAAGGTATGTAGAACAGCTGCAAGTAGCCAATAATATTGCAGAACTAAGGATTAAGGTACTCTGTATACTCTGTATAAATATGGGTGTTTTTAGGGAAAAAATTGAACAAGATGCATAACTCATATTGAGTCGTTCTCTTGATTCCGGTCGTCCTCTCCGACATGAGATTATTTTAAAACATCCCCGAAAACTACTTACAGTAACGTAAAGAACTTCTTTTTCTAAATTATTTTAAAATTATATTTAAGAGAAGCAAGAAAGGTAAATTCCCTTTCTGAGAGAGGTAGGTGTATTTGTAACAAACACTAGCAGTTCTCAGGCAAATCTGTCAAATAGCCCCTAGTATAGTTTCTTGCCTAAACAGTTTGGCAGACTAAAAGAGCAAGTTATCTGACCTTCATGCAGCTTTTGCACTGAGGATAATTTCTGCTGAATAAGGCTGAGAATAATCAGGATACAAAAATGTAGAGCATAGGTATCTGATCTCATTTCACCATTATGGTAGTAGTAGTGGAATTATATGAAGATTACACTTTGATTTTAATTTAAACGGATTTTTCTAGTAAATTGGATTTTGTCATGCTTCATAAGAATATGTTTCATGAAGCAAGCTGAATCGCCTACCTTTACAAATTGATATGGATCAGAAGAGAAACTTCATTTCATGCAACCTTTGAAATACCCATACAGAAATGTAAAATTTACTCTTGCAAATCATCTGTGGCTCTAATGTATTAAGAATTATTTTTATCAATCTTTCTTTTTTTTTAATCTTTCTTTTTGCTTTTTATTTACCATATTTTCAGTTGTTTTGTTTTCATCTCTAATATCAAGTCGTATTTTAAATATATTCTCTTTATATTTCTAAAAATATTACTATAAACTTTTAAATTCCACTCATTCTACATGTGCCTCAATTTCCTGCTTTATTCCTATGCCTCATTCAAACTTATCGTTTTCAAAGTAATTCAAAACAACTCTTCACTCATAAGATACTGAATATGAACTTTATACAAAATATAACTGTTTTTCTGGAACACTAAATAAAGCAGAATACACTGTACTTAGATAATAATACATAAAGAATCACTCTATTTTGCTTAAATGAATAGTTTCTTATAATCTAGACAGTACCCTAAATATTTAAGATCTCTATATGATTATTATATTTAAGTATATTTTAGTCATTTATGCTATATTTAGTCACTCAGTATATTAACATTTCATAGTATTAACAGTTTGTTAACATATTGACTTGTAAATCATCTACTGACAAAAATATAATGCTCCCATGTGTTAATCTAAAAGTATATATACGGAAAGTATGAATAAAAATTATGCTTCAAAACGCCTAAACTGCAAAGTTTTCAGGTGTATATTAAAAAAAAAAAAAACAACAAAAAACAAAACCACAAAGAAAACAGCTGTTATAGGTAGTTACTCCTATTGCTAAGAAGAAAATTACTCAAAATCATTTTACATACTAAAACTGTTACATTTTATACACTCAATGATGCATCTTATAAGACAGCTACAGTGTCATCTTGTCCCTAAATATCATGTACTGTAATATGTTGCAATAAGGCTTCTGCAAGGAGCAGTGAGAGGTTGATGAAGATAAAGGTTACTTCCACATTGACGCCAGATGTCAGTCTTAAAGATCTCAGGCAGAACAGGGTAGAGTTTGGGTTTGGTGATCCACAAAGCTTTCAAGTTCAGGGAGACTGGGTAGAGGTAATTGTAAAAGCTATGTGTATTTCTGTGCTTTTGCGTACACCTTCCTTCAACATGTTTTTCTGTAATAGATAACCACATTTTTATTCACATTTTCTAATCCAAAATTATTTTTCTCTTCCCCCACATCAGATAAACAAAGCATTTTAAAAAGGTCAACTTATACAAAGCAGTCAAACATATAATGAATTTTTGCTCATAAATTTGAGGTGCATTTTCCTGATACCAGACCCTTCCTGCATTATTAAGCATCTTGTAACATTGTTAGGGAGTAAAGGCAGTGTAGCTTAAGTGAAGGAATTTTAATAAAATATCAGTCTTTTTTTCTTATTATTAATCTGTTTCCACTGAGGTTAAAGATAATATTTACCTTCTCTTAAACCTAAAAATAAAAATGTATTCTTCCCAAGACCACACAGAGCTATGTTTGTGTCAACAAAATATTGTGAGTGCTGTTGCTTAGCAACCTTTGTGTGAAGAAAATTACATTCCTGAGCACAGTTTACACTGTAATATAAAATTCTAGGATACCTATAAAATGTTGAAAGCTACATTGTTGCTTCTATAAACTGAACTCAGGATTCCATAAAATACAGTCTGCTAATTTAGATAAATAATAAAAGTTTTAATTGTTCATTGAAGAAAAACCCAAGATATGAAAATATTAAATAATGTCTAAAAAATATTTTAAATGCAAAGAACCACATCATTATACACCAGGAAAAACACTCAAGTCCATCATCAACATTGAGTCCTTATTAATTCCAAAAATTATGTTGTGGTGTTTACAGTTTTTATTCATGACAAATATTGCTACCTTAAAGACAAACCTTATTTTATTGAAGTATAAGAAGTACATCAATATGTGGAAAAAAACACTATACATGTCTCTCAGTAATATTAATGCTATTTATTTGATGACTTGGACAATTTACCTGGCTTAATATATTCAAAAGATTAGAAAGTTAATTACGCTTACTCTGTACAAAGCCTTGTTTTCTTTATTTTCTATATTATTTCAGATAAAAATAATTAGGATTCACAGTGTACATATTTTATAGAATCAGATTAAGAAAGCTACATGAGAACTTGCCAGACCAGAAAAAAAGAAATATATCATGTCACAAGAAGTACCCAGATAGCAAAATCAGATAAAGAAAAATATTCACTGCAACTTCCTGCTGTCCTTTGAAATAAAATATATAGAAGGAATTCTCTCCACTTTCTAATATACAAGTTCAGTTTCAAAAGCCTGCCCATCATTAGGGAAGAGTTGTTCCCAATGATTGTAAATAACTCTTCCCTCTTGGCCGTTCTACTGTTGCAATAATACTGCCAAAAGATACAGGCCTCAAGGTATCTACCATACAGAATCAGTGAAATGTTTCGCTGTGACTAACATATTTTGGCAGATGATTGATCTTATCTTTTAAAAGCAAAACTGAAACTAGACTTCCACAGAGTTCAGACATTTCATCTTTTTGAAGGGTTTCTTTGACAAAGTAATAGAGACTTGGTTATCCTGTGTCTCCTTTTCTCCTACTATATCAGTATATTAAGCTGTACAACTTTGATGAGCATGTCATGTCTCTCAAAATAATGAAAAATATTTTAAAATGGCTATTAAAATAGGCTGTCTGCAGATGTTACCTCCTCATGTTTCAGATCTCAGCTCACTGTTCCATCAGGTTCTCTTCCTTATTTTGCAGCAGAAGAATCCCACTGGAGCCTGAATTCAGGAGCAAGAACTGAATCAATTAAGTATTCAGTATGTGCAAGACTGAGAAATGGTCATTGGAATGAGACTACTTTCAACACACAATATCATAGTCTATTGAAACTAGCAAGCACAGGAAAAGATACCTGAGATAAAATCAAATGGAAAAAAAATGAAGATAACACCTGGGATCAAAAAAAAATGTGTATAATTTTTATGTGAAACGTATTTAGAAAGAGGAATGAAAGACAGAGAAATGGAAAAACACAAGCATAGAAAGATATTGGTGGGGCAAGAGGCTAAAAGGAAAAATAGCTAGAAACAGTTGAAACTTTAAAAAATGTAAAACAATTTTATTCAATGTGAAAATAAGAAGAGATACAGGCCACTAAATACATATATCTATATATGTATGTATATGCATACATACCTACATACATACACACACATACATACACTTAACAACACCAACAGTTTGAAAAAAGAATCAACATGAATAAATGGACAGAGCCAGCCAAATCCTTTGTATTGAGAAATGTATAGGAAAGAAAGGAAAAGGAATAAGGTGAATAAAGAATAGGAAGACAGCACCAAAAAGGTAATATAAAATCCAAGCTGGTGAAATAATGTTTAAAATCTATGTTAGTAATAATTTGACATTATTATTTTAGGGTTTTTTTATGTATGTGGGCATCTAAATTTTTCATTATTGTAGGTTACTTTCCTTGTTCCTCTAAAAACAAGCACTTTCTAAAAAAATCACACTAATTCATGAGATTTTTGTTTCTGAACCATGTTTAATTTAGGGTGGTGAAGTAATTTGGAAAGTTTTGAGGAAACAGGAAAAGTAACATCAATAACACTTAGGAGATCAATTTAACATCTTAGAAATAAAACTATATGAAATATATATCTGATCTTTTTATTTATGTGCTTGAAGTTTTTATAGCTTTAGTTTAAGTACCATATTTTCCTTTATTATTTCTGCTCCCTTCTTCTGTAATTTATAATATAATGTGACATTATTTTTATGGTCAATTTAATTTCTATCTGGTATCATTTCTAGAAGCAAGTATTAAAGTTTTGGAAGAGGACTTCTGTCTAGATTAAAAATCCAAAATTTAGGTATCTATATATTAGCTAACAGTATGTAAATTATGCTGCAGTAAATGGAGATATAGTTAGGTATTTGAGTAAAGCCCACTGAAGTGAACGTTAGTGGTTATGGTGTTTGTCTTCCCAATGACATGTGCTGAGGCCATACTTTCCAGGAAGTGGCTGAAAGGCTGCCTGATGTTGGGAAGTAGTGAGTAAATTGCTGTTTTGCTTTGCTTGCATGCACAGCTTTGTTTCCCTTATTAAACTGTCCTTATCTCACCCCACAAGTTTTCAGCTTTACCTTCTCTGATACTTTCCCCCATCCTACTGGGACAGAAGTGAGTATGGGACTGGGTGGCAGCTTAGCTGCTGGCTGGGGTCAACTCACCACAATAAATAGCTGAATAGAGCCCTTGGGTAATAAAGAAGTACCTACACAAAGAGATCCTGGTATTTTGGATGGAATTTACTTTCAGGAGTCATAATGGACATTCTGCATAAAACCTCTTATTTTATTCCACTTGGAACAGTTAATTGAAGAACTCCAAAGGCTCAACTGATTTCCTGAGTGTTTCTAGTTCACTTCCTCCCATTCAGTATTAGTTTCATGACTGGTATACAGTGCTGAACAATAGAAAATCAAGTCACAGAAAACACATCACACTTACTTTTACACATTCCTAATGGTATTATTTCATGTTCTGAACACTACAAACAGTGGCTGAACAAAAGCATGTCTCATGGGCAGAAAGAAATGCCTAATTTAGCATTTATTTATAGCAGCAAATGACTGTTTCCCCTATGAGCACTGAACACCAAACCTGATTATGAGTCTAACATTTGATAGCCCGCATGATCCGTGAGTCAATAGTTGCAGCAGTACTTTCTTGATAGATTAAATCTTGAAAAGCAGGGGGAGAGAGAACCTGTGGAGGAAAAGATAATTGAATGAAACTAAGAAGTAAAATCAGTCACTGAAATAGAGTTAACTGAATATTTCCAATTGTTAAAGTATAGCTGGATCATAAAACTACTAACACTGGAAAATTTAACTTCTAAGAATATTAGAGGAGGAAATTTTGTTCTCAATTACATTAGTCAATTATACTATTCATTGATGCAAATCAGCTAACTCTAGATTTGCATGGATATAAATGAGGCCAAGTAGATCCAGTCAGAGAATAACCTTTCATTAAAGGAAAACTTATTTTAAATTTACTTTTTTTAGTACAAGCCTTAACCTAGAGAAATAAATTCAAAACTGAAATGG